>APFE031151758.1:0-44842 GCA_000404065.3 Pinus taeda
GTGACGACTCACCTCCTTATTTGCAGATGCTGCTATTAGTGCATATGCTTTGCTGTTCTTGTTTTCCCAGATGGCAAGTTCTTTGTCTGAAGTGGGCTTTTCTGGGTCATTGTCTCCTTCTCCGACACACACTCCTTTCCCCAGCTCATTGAAAAGGAGGGTGTGCTGTACCATCCGGGACCAGTCAGGATAGTTCTCCTTGCCAGTGAGAACTATTCCTATCATAGAGATGATTGAATGCATTTTGTTACTGCTGCTGATATACTTCTGATGAGAAAAATACTCTTAAAAAAAAACTTCCGCTGCTTTTTTTTAAAAAATGATTTTGCTATGTAGAAAAAAAATCATTAAAATTCTGCTCACCACACCATATATATATCTCAGCTCATATATGTCATTTAAAATTGTGCAATCTCCATATATATCTCAGCTCATATATGTCATTTAAAAATTTAAAATTCTGCCATCACCACCATATATATCTCTGTTTTAAAAATGACCATATATATTATTCACAGTTCTGATATATATAAAATTACGCACTCCTTTTCATCCACAGTCAAATGACCATATATATTATTCACAATTCTGCTATTTATAAAATTATGCACTCCTGAACACCAATGGACAGTAGACTACTACCGTAATGCATCATGCATGATGAAATAGCCGGCCTTTCACGGTTTTCACTTTTTTTTCATTCAACGATGAATTTTTCTGCTATATGTAAAATTCTGCTATATATCATTTAAAAAAATCTGCAGCACGATTCCACTCATTATGAATATACATCTCGGAACAGTCTTGCACTATGTAAAATTACAGTGGCTTTCTGCTATATGTAAAATTCTGCTATATATCATTTAAAAAATCTGCAGCACGATTTCCACTCATTATGAATTTCACTTTCCAGTTTAAACAGCTCGGGTTACTGTTTCTACGGTGATCCCTTCGAACAGTCTGAAGCGATGCGAAGATGGCCCCATCGCTACACGTCCGAGGAGAGGGATCAAGCTCGGGTTTGAAGAAAAAACTTGCGTGAATAAAACAGCCTTTCAAACAGGCTTCGATTGGGCTCTCCTTTAAACGCTCAAGGTTAGGAAGCCTCGACAGCAGGTTGAAGAAAAAACTTTTGAAGGCTAGCACACGGTGGGAAACGCCAGAAAATGGAGACGAAGTAACAGTGCAGAACGGCGAAGGGCAAGTGGAAGTGATAGACTAGGGCGAATGCAAACGGATGGGTCTGTCATTCATAATTTCAATGAGCAAAACGTTTCAATACGTTACCAATCTAGGAGTTTGCAGGCAGCGGCAGTCTCCAGGCAGCAGCGGCAGTCTTCAGCTATTTCAGGGATGTCAGAGACTGAGCAGCTCTCAGGCAGGAGTTACAACTATTTCTGGGACCTGTGCTCTGATACCATGTCAGGCCAGTGTAACTCCAGGCTTAATGAGCGAGAAAAAACTGATATTCATATTCATTAGGTAACCTATATTTATATATACAAATGAGACGGATCAGTTCATCTTCTGGATGACTGTCCAGTTCACCCATCCGTTTCGGATTAGGTGTCAACAGTAAGTTAAGGATTATTATATGAATTAGGGTTATATACATTAGGTTTATGAACATGTATTTGATGTTATCGTTACATTCATGATAGATGTTAGATGATTAGTGTTGTTATATGCACATGTGTCAAATAGTCAAGAATGACAGTAACCTTTAGTTGTATGCATAGTTATTGTTGTTTTATATTAGATAACCTAGTGATTATGTTGCATGTTTTTGATGAGTAAAGATTATTGTTGTTATATTCTATTAACTTGATGATTAGGGTCATTTCATTGAGATATTGATGTTATAATTTGGATTGGTCATATGCGTGATGGTTATGTTCATTTCCTTGAAGATATTGATGTTATAAGTATTGTGTTAACTTGGTTTGACCTATGCAGATGGTTATGGTTGCAATATTCAGGTACGAACTGACATATTTGTGAGATGGTGTCATACTAATCTATGTTTACTTTGCATATGTATTTGAGTTTACGATGTGAACATGTTAGTTAGATATTGTTATGGTTATCATGATCTTATGAGTGCTTGAGTTGATGTGTTGTACAGTTATATCGTGCTAACTAGATTGATTATGCAGACAAGATCACCTCCCCTGATATACATTAAGGTATCATTTGATTATGTCATATATTTGGTGCTTGACTGTTGATTATGTCATCTAGTTGATTTATTTAACATGGTATGAATGTTTGATGAATTGCATAATATGAGCATGTGTTAAAATGATATTGTTTTAAGATGATTGTGCTAAAATATATGTGTTGAGGCAGTTGATATGTACTTGAGTATAGTAGGTGATAGTTGTAGTATTATGACTGAAGACTATGAGTTGACTATGGATTATGACATGATTGTTAGTCTTGGTAACGGTTGATTTCAAATTAATAGATATGATTGTCTTGATATTTGGAACATGTGGTTGACATGTGTGAGCAGTTGCAGGGTAACATGCTTGGTATTAGCATGAAAAGGTAATAGTTGATGTGTCTATATAATTAATAGTTGGGTGGTGTGACATCATATACTGAGCCTCGATTCCAACAAGGTAAAAAGGTAAAAGAAAGGAATTGGGCAAGAATTACTTTAGCTATGTTTAGAAACCCTAATTTCAAATGAATGAGTGCTTTGCACACAGGAAGTCTTCTTAACCTTGATTTTGTCTGACATCATGTGGATATGTGTTATATTCATGAACATGCACTTGAGAGGTATATTAGCTAGTCTTTAGCTACAAGTGGATCTGTTAAAGGATTGGAGTCCTTTGAGAGATGGCATGGATGTGTTCAATTGCAAGCAAAGTGCTTGACACAATTAGATGAGGTAACCAATGTATTATTATGCTTAATTATAGATTGGCATTTATGTGTTTATGGCAGCATGATGTAGGGAGTTGCATGGCAAGACAGATTGCCATGAAATCTTGAAGATGGCTCAGGTTGCGCTTTCTTTGGGAACCATGGGGATTGAGTCATGGTGTCAGTTTTGTGCTTTTGGTATTTTGAGCTTGATTTGCAGTTTTGTTTATGTCTGGTGCAAGGCCTTGCCACTTTGTTATAGCGTCATATCGTTATGGGCTTTCGTGGTCTTCTTCTTGGTTTTTTCTTGTCTTCTCTTTTATTGTTTTGATTCTTGGGAATTGGTTGGTAAAGAGGAAAGTTGATGGAGCTCAGGGATATATTTGCAGTACTGAAAAGGTAATGTAAGATTCAAATGAAGCTCGGTGCATGAGTAAGTACAGCAGAAGGTAAGGCTATGAAAGTTGGTTGGACTAGCTGGGTCCATTGTGTTAAATGGATGGTAACAATATAGTCATGAGAAAGGTAACATGAAAAGGTAAAATAAATGGATTTGAGGTGTCATATGCTTTGTCTATGTTGGGAACTATTGCTCTAAATGCCTGTGCATAAATAAGGAAGTTCTCTTAACCTAGACCTTATGTTATTTGGTAATTATTTTATGATCATGATTATGTTGAAGTTTATATATGTATACATGTATGAATGTATGTCGTTGTCTAACAAGATCACGATTGTTTTATGCTAACATTTATATATGTATGTATGTATCCATGTATCTATGTTACTATCTAACAGGGTTTTCATGGATCATTCTTGTGGAGTAATGATTGCTTATGTAGGAGAACAACATGAAGAGGTTCCTGGTCTTACGAGGAATCAATTGGGAAGAATAGTCACGACAAATGTACGAGGTCAATATCATGTGGATATGATTTGATTTTGTATACTTGTATTAGGCCTATTTCTATGTTATAACAAGTAATGTTGAAGGATACATCAACAAAGTGAAAGTAGTGTGGTCTGCGGCATGCTAGGATAAGCATGGATGAGATACCAGAAGCAAGGTTTCTTAGTAAGGACAGTGTGGTTTTGGATGTGTGGCACGATTGTTGAGCATACATTGTATATGTTATACATGTTGCATCTATGATGTGTGCACTTGTAGTGTTGTGTACACATAGCATGTGTGCATGTTATTTATGCAATGTTATGTACAGGATGGTATAAATAGGGTTGTGTGAATATTTCATATGGGGTGTTGTATACATATTGTATTGTCTTCATGATGTATATGCGACGTGTGTGTATATGGTGCTCTGTGCATGTTGGATATGCAGTGTTGTGTACGGATGATGCTATGTACATGTTGGATATGCAGTGTTATGTACAAGTGGTGTTGTGTGCATGTTGTACATTGGTACTATAAACATATGGTGTGGTGTGCATGATTATACAAGTGGTGCAGTGTGCGTATGGTGTTGTGTACACATTGTAAATGTGACACTATGTGCATGTGGTGCTATGCACATGTCATGCATATGGCGTTATGTACATGTGGTGTCACGTACATGTCGTGTGTGTGGTACTATGTACATGTGGTATTGCGTACGCATTGTATAGTGGTGTAGTGTACATGTGGCGTTGTGTACACGTTGTGCAAGTTGTGCCATGTACATGTGATGTTGTGCACACATTGTGCAGGTGTTGCGATGTACCGATGGTACTATGTACATGTTGTACATATGGTACTAGTGTACGTGTGGTATTGTGTGCATGTCGTCGATGTTGTGTTATGGGCATGTGGTATTATATATGTGCATCATGTAGTCATGGTATTGCAGCATGTGTACTCATTGTATGGTACTCTGTGTAGGTATATGTATTGGGTAGTATTTCACATCGAGTATAGATGGATGCATTGTATTGTATACACTAGGTGTAGGTGTATGTGTTGTATGTCAGGTGTAGATGCATGTATTGCATGGTGTGGCATGTCATGTGGTTGTATGTGTGTGATGCACACTATGTGTCTATGCACATGTTTGAGGAGAAGGAATTGGGTGCTTGTTAAGTGTAGCAACTGATCTAGAGTGCGTATGGAACAAAGACAAAGGTAGAAGCTAAGGATTGAGGAAAGGATAAGTATCATCATTTTATTTCAATTTTATTATGCATGTGATTTATGACTATGGTATATGATGATTATATGTGATCTATGATTCTGGTTTATGATGGTTACATGTGATTTATGATTTTTTATCTATGATGGTTGTGTTTTGAGCTAACTTGATGTGATATTTTTATACATGTTGATTTGGTCAAAGAGGCTAGTTTGACTTATTGTGACAAGAAGCAAATAGGATTCCAAGTGTACCTTATTGACGAACTACCAATGAGGTATGATTTGAAGTCATTTCAATTTATTTTGAATAGACTAATGGAAGTTATGTTCTTGGTACAAGAAGAATTAACATGCCTAGTTGGGTGTTTGAAATCAACTACAAGAATTAACAAGAACAACGAAAAAAATTGAAACATGCAGCAGTATGTTGGTAAAGCACTTCAGGAGCAGGGCCATTGTGGGGCACTAGTACCCAATAGTGTCAATTGATTTCCATGAGCATGCTATGACCGGTATGGTAGTTTTGAGGTAGGTATATGCCTTGGTCTTTGAATCTTCTGATGCGAGGAAGCCTTGCCAAGAGATGGATTGCCTGGGATGGGGGTCTAGAAGAACTTGGAAGGTGAGTGACTGCATGGAAGAGGTGATTGGATTCCCAAGGGACTATGTAGTAGAGAAGGGAATGTCACAGATGGATTTGTTTTGGTCATTAGCATTGCCAGACGGAATCAGATGCACATTTGGAATGCGCCCTAGGACAATGAGCCGGTAACTGTTCGCTGAGAGGAAAATTAGCGTAGGATTATAGTGCTGGACATTGGATGCAGATTTGACTTTGGAGTGGATTCAGGACTTCCTAGGAAGGAGGTGAATCTTAGTATTACTTTGAGGGTGGAGATGTGAGCCTCTGGATTCCCTTCTTGATTGATATGGGCATCGTATACTTTAATCGTTGGTTAAGCAAATGTGTATATGTGTATATCATTGTAAATACCGTAATGAGCTGTGTTGTAAAGCTCCAATATGTGGTATGGTTTTTAGCTAGTCATGTTATTATGGTTTTTTTCTTTTGAGTGGGTCATTCAGTGTAAATACTGTAACGAGTTGTGTTATAAATCTCCATGGGCAATATGTTTTGTTTTCAGTAGTCATGTTGATTATAGGTGTCATTGAACATCAAGGACAGTGTTCCCCCGACGGGGAGGGTTCTGTAACAACCCTTGTGAAAATTCCATGTAAAAATATATAAATACCATGGATGATGGGACACATATTCCAAGTTGAATGGTGGGCAAGACATCCTAGTGTGTGTTCATTTGGTTGTTTATGGATAAGGAAATTGGCAAAGGAAATGGCTAAGGCATTAAAGAGGAAAAAAGGTATCTTGGCACATTTATTTATGAAAATAGTGGAAATTAGGAGAAAAGGAATGTGAAAGGTCACATGTTGCATGTGAGGAGGAAATTCAAGGAAAATAATGGAAAATGAAGAAAATAGAGGCCTCATTAATAAAAAGGCTTATTTGGATCAGTGGGCAATACTTGGTCATTTTAGCTTTGGAGCTCTCTCATTATTCTCTTTCTCTCTCATACTCTTGGAGACTTAGAGTTTTCTTGGAACACTGTTAGAGGGTGTGGCATACTTGGAGTCTTTAAGAAAGAAGGCAAAGGAAGAACATGAAAGAACAAGAGGGCATCGACATCAACAACTACATCATATTTTCTTGCACGTATCGAGTTGCATGTATGATTTATTCACTTGTTTTGGCATGCATGTCACATGCATGTGGTTTCTTGGTTGTGATCTATCATTGGCATGGAGGATTGCCTAGATTGACAGTGGATTGCCTAGCCTTGTCATTTCCTAGATAGCCATGGTGATTGTGAGTTTACTTTCATTGCTTTGTTTTTGTTGGTTCTCATGTTTCCTTAGCTTGGGTTGAGTTATTAGTCCTGGAATCATTGGTTGAACAAATGCTTTGGAAGCCCTGTGACAGCTTGGGTTGAGTTACTAGTCCTGGAAGCCCTGGTTGAAAAAATGCTCTAGAAGGCCTGTAACATCTTGGGTTGAGTTACTTGTCCTGGAATCCCTAGTTGGACAAACGCTTTGGAAGACCTTGGTGGGTTGAGTTACTACTCCTAGAAGCCTTGGTTGGAAAAATTCTCTGGAAGCCTTGTATAAGTGTTATAGACATTTTTGGGCACTTCAACCCCAATCATAAATGTCCATAAACTGAGGGCTCCTAAGTCCATAAAAGTGTTACTTCACTGCCTAAAGGAACAAGGTCAACTGATTACATCATCTCCCAGAAGTTCTCCACTGAAAACTGCTCATAAATGGTCAAAATTGAACCATACTGAAAGCTCAATGCGGAGGGTGCGATGCATATCACCTTCCCAGTGTACAAGGTGCGATGCATACTGATTTTCTCCTCTGTAGGGTGCGATGGTCGGGAATGGACAAATGGAAGGGACAAAATGCGAGGAGGAAGATCATGGAATCTTCCAGAAGCTTCCCCTCTGACACTTGCCTCTCTATTTTTGACCAGGGATGAATAAGAGATCATCATTCTCCAAGTGGAAGCAGGAACTATCAGAGAGAGGACACTAATCAAGATCCCAGAAGATGACTCACCTCTCTGTAATCATCTATATATGGATCCCTCATCACAGAGATCCAAAGGCTGGAATTTTGTATCTTATAGAGAAGTTCTCTTGGTTTTCTGGTGTACATTCACAGTGTTGGGTGATCTAGCTTTGCTTGGGGTGAAGAATGGCTTCTTAGCTGGAGGATGATGCTGGGTCAGAGCACATGGTTGTAATCCTCTTGCTACTTTTCATCTGAATAAAGCTATTCTCGTTTCCTTCCATATTCTTGTGTACTTGTTTGTATATGCATGTATATGGTTAATACACATGTGATTCCACAGGTTCTTTTGAAGCTGGGCAGACAAATAAGAAGCGACGAAACTCTATCAAGAAGGAGAGGAAATCAAGTGCAAGACTCAGGTTGGCCCTCTTGGTTCTCCTCTCGTCTATTTTCATAAAAGGAAACAACAGTAGACTTTGATTTTTTGTTTCTAAGATAGCCACCCATCTTAGTGGGAATAGCAGCATCTGAGTGGACATTCCCAGATAACAGGGAGGCTCATTAAATACACTGGCTTCGGGGCTATGCTCTAGAAGAGTTATAACACCATTTTAATGGTGTAGATGTTGGGATTGAAGCACCTATTAGGGTCCTCAAATATAGGTAATCAAATTTTCTCTATCCAATTATCTATTTTGGGAATCTGCTGGTAAAGTTTAGCCTATAAATTCACCAGGTATTATATTCTAAATTACCTTTGTACTAAGGTCACAAATTGCTTAATTCACTGAAAATATGTATATCAAAAGATGTCCATTAGTCTTGATTTGTATTGTAATATCCTTAAGAGGTTATCATTGAGTTTTCATGAGTGAATGTTGGACAATTGATGGTGTTTGTACTAATGTTTTCCATGAATGTTGGCACAGATGTCAACTAGGCTGGAAAGAATGTGTGTTGTAGTGCATGTCTCAGAAGGATTCCTACGGTAGTTTCAGGCTTCATGTGGAGGATTATCATGGTGGGTGTGATTTCAGCTGCCTAAACAGAAAATGAGCAGAGAAGTTTGCAGTAATATTCCACGCAATAGAAGGACTCAAAACCTACATCAGGCCCTCTCCATTAGAAAGTGCTCTGAACAAGCTTTCCAATGGTATGTGGAAGTCTAAAAATGGACTCCTGGATCAAAAGATATGGCCTTTTGAAGTGTAAGAGTTTGAAGCCTTTGAAAGGAAGGCATATCGGAGGTTTGGGGCATATCGGTGATCACACATTAGCACAAGGGCTAATCGGCAATTGCAAGTCGCAAGGTCCTGCATATAATAGCAATAAGCATATCACACATCGGCGATCAGCGAATCAGTGGTGTGCACATCGGAGGTCCATGGCAGAATCGATGATCGATGAATCGATAATCGGCGAAGTCCAAGTCACATTGGCACATTGGAGGATATCAGTGATTGGCACATTGAAGATCGCATATCAACATTTTTTTCAAGGTGACAACTTTAGAATTTTGTGATATGCGAATGTCGATAGTGTTAAAACTGTCGGGAGATGTGTTGATAATGTTAAAAATGCGGGAAAGCGTCGATAGTGTTAAACCATCAGGGAACGCCAAAACAAATTTACAAAAGAATTCATCGAAAAACCAGAGGTGGATGGTGCTTTTCTCTCTCCTCCAGTGGGATGTGCGGCGGAATATGATTGGTACTTATGAATCTACGTGGCATCTGATGTCACCATGACATGGTGGTATGGCAAACATGTGGCAGGCAGTTTTGGCATTTTGATGGGTCCTAAGGGGGCAAATCAGGATGACACGTGTCACCATTCACAATGTGCCACGTGGAAATGATGATGTCATATCAGAGGTTGCAAATCGAAGTTTGAGGGATATTGGTTCTTTGTAACATTTGCCACTTGAAAAAGTTTCGATCTCATGAAAACTTGTAATAGTTAACTAAGCTAATTTGACTTAGTTAACTCAGTTAATTTGAGTTGAGGGCCTAAATAGAGTCATGTAGAATGTATCCTACAATTAGGAGAGTTGAGTTTATTTTGAGTTGTAGTTATTTAATTTAGTTTAATTGAGTTAAATTCAGTTAAACTAATTCCAACTAATGAAGGAATTAATGGGAGATCAGAAACGGTGGGGTGTAACCAACATCATTGGGGTGTAACTTACTATAGTGGGGTGTGATTTACTGTAGTGGGGTGTAACTTACTGTAGTGGGGTGTAACCTATGGTAGTGGGGTGCAACCTGCAATAGTGGGGTGTAACCAACACTTATCAATAAACTGAAGATTCACTCATAATTAACTCATTCATGTTAGATTGGAGAAAGGCCCCATTGAGATTGGAGTTCAAGGACAGAGTACTATCAGTTGTATAATCATCTGAATTGTATGGGTGGTGCATTCAATCATAGGAATTCCTATGAGGATTGCGCAATTCATAATTGTCGGATTTCCCAATTAAATATGAGCTAATTCCCAAGGGAACAACGCAAGGAAATAAGAGCTTGGCATGCAACAGAATTGGCTACGTATTGGCTTGAGCTTGTCTAGGAAGCAATGAGATAGATAGAGATAATGCAGAGGTTTCTCGGGCTTGAGAAAAGCATTATAATATTCTCATATTTTCTGGTTAATGTAATATACATGTAGTAGGGGTTTTTAGTTGTGCCTTTCCCCATAAAATCATTGTGTTATGTGTGATCCAATTCTTTCTCTTCTATCCTTCGTGACTTCATCAATAAACTATTTTTTCCGTTGATGAGTAGAGTATATTCAAGTCAATTGTTTTAGCATATTACAATATGCAGTTTGAATCTACAGGGAATTTCTACATGGTATCAGAGCTGAAATCACTATATAATAGGAGAATATGAGTTTGTATTTTGTAGGAGAAATCAAATTTGAAGTATCATACTCCATAGCTAGCAATATGTCATTCTACGGATTGAGACTCGAATATGCCCTTGAGGGTAGTTCAAACTATATTGTTCAGAAGGACAATATGGAGGCAGTTTTGGAAGACAAGATGCTTAAGGAATTCATAGACAAAGAAATTCCTAAGCCAGTTGATGCTCAGGATCTGGCAGAGTGGAGAAAGTGTGTGGAAAAGGCAATAAGGATTATCCTAGAAGGATTTCGAGATCATATTGTTTCGAACTTCCACGATAAGGAAACTCCATTTGCAATGTGGAAAGTCTTGACAAACTTGTTTCAAAACAGTAGTGACCACAAGAAGCACACATTGAAGGACATACTTAAAAAGATCAAGATGGAGAAGGGAGACTCAATACCAAAGTACTTGACCAAGTTCACCCAATGTCAGGATAAGCTTGGAAGTGTTGATGTTATAGTTATTGAATACAATATGGTGATCCTAACACTTCTAGGCCTTCCCAAGATTTGGCACAGTTACCAGGACTCAGTTAATGGGACAGAGAAGCTACTAGAGTGGGGGCAGTTGTGGTATGACTTGGTATAAGAAGAGATTAAGCGAAGCACCAGAGATGGATCATCATCCAAGCATGATGATTATGAGAATTATGCCTTAGCTAGAAAGGTGAAGAAAGGGAAGGGGAAGTCATCCCATTCCAAATCAGATTCCAGTAAGGGCGGCAAGAAGAAGGACTTGTTGAAGATTAAATGTTTTCATTGTCATGAGTTGCGAAATTATGCCACAAAGTGTCTGTAAAAGAAGGCAGGTAAGAGGCCCTCAGGAGGAGTGGAAGGTGAATCTCTTGCTTCACAATTCGAGCTCGATATCACTCTCATCTCTTGCATGGTGACATCGGTGATGGGTTGGTATCTAGATAGTGGAGCCTTGTTCCATATGACTAGCAACAAAGAGTTTTTTAATGACTTATTGGAGAAGGACCTCTAGATGCACATCAGTATGGGAGATGATGGGAGGTATAACGCGACCAACATCAGTATTGTTACCTTCCAGAGGGAGTATGGTACTCCTCTCACATTAAAATATGTCATGTATGTTCCAGGTTTGAAGAAGAAGTTGGTTTCTGTTTCCATGTTATAGGACCATGGCTACGATGTGATATTTAGCAAGGGAAAGACTTTCCTTCGTCACATAGCCTCAGGACAGGTGAAGCGGGTCTGGCTTTAGGTGAAGAACCTCTACAAATTGGATGTAGAATACTATGCTACTTTGAGAACTAAAGCAGAGAAGGTGTAGAGCCGAGACATCGATGAGTTTGGCATAGAATATTTGGTCACTTGCATCATAGATATTTGAAGATCATGAAACAAATTTCTACAAGACTTCCCAAGGGTACACTAGAGTAGAGAGACACATGCAAAGGGTGTACGTTGGGGATGTACACCAAAGCTTCCTTTCATGATAAAGACAGTTGAGCACAAGTGATCCTTGATCGAGTTCACTCAGATGTGTGTGGACCATTCTCAATAGCCTCCATGGCCAAGCACGAGTATTATGTAATATTTGTTGATGATTTTTCTCATAAGTGTCGGATTTTCTTCATACAGAAGAAATATCAAACATTTTCTAAATTTTGTGAATTTAAAGCACTTGTCGAGAAAGATACTGGCAGGAAAGTTAAATCTCTCAGAAGTGATAACAATGGATAATATGTGTCGAATGAATTCAAGAAATTTTGTACATCAGAAGGCATTCAACGGGAGTTAATAACACCTCATAACCCACAACATAATGGTGTAGATGAAAGGAAGAATAAAATTATTGTGGGAGCTGTAGGGGGCAATGTTACATGATGAAGGCCTATCATTGCACTTGTGGGCTGAAGCATGCAACACAATTGTTTATTTGTAGAATAGAAGCCCTCATCAAATTCTAAGGATGAGTACACCAGAAGAATATTTTTCAAGTAAGAGACCAGATGTGGCACACTTCAGGATTGGTTCATCAATCTATTGTCATGTTACCAAGGATGTACGTAAAAAGCTAAAGCCAACAGATGAGTTGGGCATATTTGTGGGGTACATTGATACACCTCACAACTATCATGTTTACCTGCCATCCAACAGGATGACAGTGGTTCATAGAGATGTGAATTTTGATGAAGAGAAGGCCATGAGATGTTCCCTTGAGAGGGAGCCTCAGCTACATGAAGATGAGGAGATTTAAGCTCTAAAGGAGGAACCTCAGGATGATGTGGGGCAGCCACATGCAGAGCAGAGAGTGGAAGCACCCACTCATGTAGAGAATTCCAAAGATAGAAATAAGGGCGGCAGAGAGGCTGACAAATTGATGTATGATGCTAGAGAGAATGTGGGAGCACCCACATCACAACGCAAACAGAGGAGGTCACCAGATTGATACATTGGCTACATGGCTCTGATTATCGAGAGTCTAGAGGTTAAGCCATCCTCATTTGAGGAATAAGTGCAGAAACCAGTATGGGTTGATGCCATGGTTGAGGAGTATGACTCCATTATCAAAAACAGTGTTTGGCAAGTGGTGCGAAGACCAACAGACAAGTCAGTGGTGAGTTCTAGATGGCTTTATAAGGTAAAGAAAGCAACAAATGGGAGTGTTGAGAAACACAAGGCCAGATTTGTGGCTAGAGGATTCTCTTAGGTGGAGGGAATTGATTATGATGAGACCTTTGCCCTAGTAGCAAGGTACTCTTCATTAGATCTACTGTAGCACTGTCAGCACAGATGGGATGGAAGATACATCAGATGGATGTGAAGACAACATTCCTCAACGATATGATTGAGGAAGAGGTGTATATTGAATAGCTGGAAGGATTTGAGACCTTCAACAAAGAGTCGCATGTGTGCAGACTCAAGCAATCATTGTATGGACTAAAAAAAGCACCATGTGCTTGGTACACCAGGATTGACAGTTATTTCACCAGGTTGGGCTTCACCAAAAGTGAAGCAGATGTGAACCTTTACCATATTGTGGTTGAAGGTAAATTGTTGATTATAGCATTATATTTCGATGATTTAATTCTAACGGGTGGTGAGAAGGTGATAAAATCTTGTAAAGAGGATCTTGCAAGAGAACTCGAGATGGAGGACCTGGAGCTCATGTATTACTTTCTTGGTATGGAAGTATGACAAGGAGATGGGGAATTGTTTGTCTCTCAGGGAAAGTATGCCAACAAGATATTGAATAAGTTCCACATGGAGAGCAGCCACAGAGCAGCAAACCCATGGAGAATCCTCTAGAAGGTAATAGGAGGAAGGAAGATGTACTTCAGGTGAAGTAGTGGAGGCTATTATTTATAGTGAGATTTATATATTCTACCTCATTGAAGGTAACTCGCGTGTATGCGCAACTATATTTAAGGCAACCAGCGTATATTTAGCAAACTTATGATTCAATTAATTCATCATATGTTGACCTTTAATCAGTGCATGAGTACTTCATTAACCATATAAACAGTAACTATGTGCAATAATAACATAATAAACCATCACACATAAGAAACACACATGAACACCAAGATTTAAGGTGGAAACCCAATGTGGGATAAAAACCACTTGTTGTTGTCTTCTTTTAATATAAGAAAAACCTGTTTACAATCTTGCACTGGTGCAGACTCATACCAGTATGCAAGCACCCACCTGCAGAAGGCTACAACCTTCTCTCATTCTCTAGCTTCTACTAGAAGGGAGCTACAACCCCCTAGCTCTTGTACTAGCCGTTTGGTTACTAGTACGTAGGCGCCGACCTATAGAAGGCTCCAACATTCACTCGTTTTCCAGCTACTACTAATGGGGGCTCCAACCCCCTGGCTCTTGTACTAGCCAATCCATTTACTAGTACGTAGGCGCCAACCTACATAAGGCTCCAACCTTCACTTATTTTCCAGCTGCTACTGGAAGGGAGCTCCAACCCCTGGCTCATGTATTGGCTGATATGTTTACCGGTACGTAGGCGCCGACCTATAGAAGGCTACGACCTTCTCTCTTCCTTCACGGACCACGTTTCATAAATTTTTAGACTGAATACTCCTAGAACACATCACCACAATCTGAAGGCCATGTTTCATCAAATTTTCACACTGGACCCATTAGTAACATTGAAGATCAAAATTAATCACCACTGCAATACAACCATCAAAACCAATCACTGAAAATCAATCATCAATCTCTGATATAACTGAAACCAATCATCAATCTCTAAATCAATCAATCACTGAAACCTCTAACACACTGAATCAAACAATCATTGAACCTTTGACACAACCGAATTAACCATTCATTCAAACTTAATCAAATTCAACCAATCAATTGAAACATACAGATTACTGTAACCAGTACATAGATCTGAACCCATAACACTACATCAATAACCAGAGCCAACTGTAACCTCACAAGTCATGTGTCAGAATGTATACTCTCTTTCAATAAAGCCAACCTATGTGTATACGCTACTTCCTTTAGTCCAACCTGTGTATAACTCTAAAGATTTTGAATCATAAAACCTCTAAACCACAAACTGTATCAATCAATGACATTTTGAAGATCTATTATCAGAGTTCTAAACAGATAGCAACAAGGATCACCCTTCTTTCTAAATAAATGAATCAATCAGACTCAATTTCTTTATGCATTCAGTTTTACTTTCAGATCTAAGAAGACTTCATTGGCAGACAACTGTAAAACAGAAGCATTGATCTAATAGATCAGTCATACCTGAACATCAAGATTTTCTTTTGCATACGCTACTTGGAAGAGCTAAACCAGCGTGTATACGCACCTTCGCCAAAGCGAACCAGTGTATAGATCTGCAAATACTTATTTATAACTTCGCTGCAATTCTAGACTTCAGACATACCCAGATCATCACATATAAAGGATAAAATGTGGGTTAGCAATCAGATCTAGCCTATCCATTATCTGATCACATAATGATAAGTCATTATGATCTTGATTCATCAGTAGATCTCATCCATCATCAAATGCTCAGGTGCATATTTAGTCTAGATCAAGCAAAGCATCAGAAACCCATGACATACATATTTGCTTTTGATATAACACTTCATAAGATATTCATTACTTGTGCACTTAGCCCTTTGATCTTCTCCTCCTTATATAGTTTTGGCTTTTCTCAATACCTCGGACCAAAACCACTTAGGACCAATACCTTGGACCAAATACCTCGGACCAAATTCCTCAAACCAAAACCCACTTAAGATCTGTGGTATTCTTGGAAGGGATCAAATAGTTGTTACTCCACTCAATATTGTGGGCTAATACCATGGTATTGACCCTTGGTATTCTTTCACCTTAATTTCCTTAATTTTTTCATCCCATACACACTTTTTCTTGTATGACAGTCTGTGCATACGTATATTCTCTTTTTGTACAATGAACCCGCATGTACACGCTCTTTTTGTACAATGAACGTGCGTATACAACTTAACTTACCTGAAAATGTCCTTGTTCTTCAACTTCTTGATTCTGATTTGTAGTCCTTTGTTCCTTCATCCTATTCTTTTGTACCATTAATTTGTTCCCTCTGAATAGACTTGTTATGATGTGATTTACAATTGTACATTACTTTTGATCTAATTCCTTTGAACTGCCCTGCATTTTGTCACATCTGTAATCAAAACTTCCATGCATTCTGTCACATATGATATCTCTCCTGTAGATTCATCTAGTTACATAGAATCATCTAGTTACCATATACAAGTGATTTTTTCTGCTACAAGTGGGTTTCCATCAAGTACAACACTTTTATCATAATGCCAACAATCTCCCCCTTTGGACTTGATGGCAACCATGTTGGTGTTGATTACTGCAATCTCTAGAAACTGTCAGAGATAACAAGCAACACCAAAATACTCTCCCCCTTTGACATCAAGGGCAAAGGGCGGACCAAGATACTCTTCCCCTTTGATATCAAGGGTAAAGGGTTGACCAAAATGAATACTTTCATATCTGAATAGCTAAATATGAACATTGATCATGCTCCCCTAGGCACGTGCATGAATTCTTTGATTAAACTGCCCCTTTGTACATGTTGAGATGCACTATACCATCAATGCTCCCCCTGAGCACATGCAAAGTCTGCATATATATTTTCTAAAATAATAATATGACTCTATAACTCAACTATGTGAGTATGACCTTCCTATCACCAATGACTCATACATACGTCAATCTCACAACCAAGTGGGAATATACCATGTTAGAAAATTATATATTACAGAGCAATGGAACACATAGAATACAGCAGAAATATAAACACAGAAAATGCATAAAATCAGAGAAACAAAAATATACGTGGTTCACCCAATTTGGGCTACGTCCACCCCAAACAGCCAATTCTTCCTTTCTATTACCCAGCAAAATGAAGAGACACAACCTACAGCAGATCCACTGTAATATCATATGTTTTCTCTCACAATCTCACCTCTCTGTTTCTCGCTTGGAAAATACACATCTATTACACAGCCTCAATATAATTCCCTCATACAAAGAGAGGGGGTTGCCTTCTAGGGCAAGAAACCCTAAACTAAACATAATTTCTACCATCAAATCATCTGCCTAATGAACGACCCAGACTGACTAGAAATTACTATACTTTTACAAGGCAATTTTACATCTGTTTTTAGCTTTGGGGGCGCTGCCCCCAAAACCCCCGTCAGGGGACCGCTAGCCCCCAGACCCCCCAGCCAAGGGGGATCGGCCCCCCTGAACCCCCCCGGGGGGGACAAATCCCCCTCACATCCCCCCCCTACGTGGAGGGGTGTACAAACCTCTTGGGGTATACATTCAGTTAAAACAAAGACCTCTAAATAATCATGATCCACACCCAACATACCAATTGTTTATACATGACTGAAATATAGAAATTATTACATCATCCTTCCCATGCATAGTGGGGGTATAAATTACATCATATGACCAAAGAGGACTCATTAATAGACTATGACAGACAGAGACATATTGTGGGCCTTTATATGAACTTTATATCAAATTATGTACATGACATTTATAACAAACATCAAAGATCTAAACAAGACCATGATAGTCATCAACAACTATCATACACCATATATGATCTGCTCCATAAGCATCTTTCAGCAACATCCATACCAGCAACCGGTATATGTCCATCATA
Organism: Pinus taeda; assembly: GCA_000404065.3. Taxonomy (NCBI): domain Eukaryota; kingdom Viridiplantae; phylum Streptophyta; class Pinopsida; order Pinales; family Pinaceae; genus Pinus; species Pinus taeda. The sequence continues at coordinate 17,688 of APFE031151758.1, forward strand.
GTTCCCTAGATATGACAAAGTAAATATCATCAACCTATGATAAAGTATGCTGCATATAGATATCAACTCATCCTCTTGATCTTATCAAGATCAACTTGCTCTGTTTCCTTAGTAGAAAGAGCCTTATCATAACCTTCCATGAATCAACTATACATATGTCATATCTCCAAGCAATAACACAAAAACATATCATATGTATGTGAAAACACCATAGTCATCATCTATGATCATAACATCATCAACAAGAACTGCATGATCTTTCCATAAGAACCCTCAATATATCAACCATGTATCATCATTAGGGAACATCCCACATCTGATAAGCATCAACCATGATAATCAACATATGTGAGTATCAAACCTATCGTCATAAAGTAAGAAGTGATCATAATTATGTGACTAAGTAAGCCATGTCTCCAAATATCCATGTCTTCAAATAGCTATGTCTTCATGAGACCTGCAATAACACCATTCTCTTGACCAACCAACAATATTTATCAATATGCAACTTAAGTAATCATCCATGTATCCAACATAATGTGTATCCATCAAAGAGATAAATATTTATCTAGAAAACATGAGCTCATAGTCACTTGTCAAGCTTTCTTGATGCCAACAACAATCCTCAACCATGTGAGAACCAAGAACTATAGGAATCCTTCATCACAACTGCACCATATGAATTTTATGCATCTTTGAAGGTATGATGACAACAACATAAAAGAAATGAGTGACTCATCATCAAATAATGAAGTTGTGTACTCAAGCTTTGTACTTCTCCTTTTTCTTATGAAGATCACCATTTATATGTATTATATGCATCATCAAAATGTCATCCACTATTGTCCATAAATATGATCTGAATAACAACTATGTATCCCCAAGCAATACAAGTATCATATGAGACTTTATCATAGGCAACTCATATCTGCAACATAGCATGATGTATCATTTAAACACTTCAACAACATAAGTGCCAAAGGCTTCTGAACATAATGCCAACAATGCATTATTAGAAGCATAGCATATTCTCCCCCTGAACCTATGCCAATTTTTTACTGTAGGATCTTATCATTGCATATATCAGTAAGGATCATCAAAGAATCAACATCAACTAGTTATATATCAAGTCATGAACAACTTATGAGGATCAAAATCACTTCTATCATCAACGGACTGTAACCATCATCAATTAGAACAAAAAATATACCTAATAATTGGCTGAACCATATCAGACCCGTTTTCTTGAGTCTATCCCAAAGCTTCTTCATCAAACTAACATATACATGATTGTGCAGCTTCGAACTTGCGTATATACGTGACATGTCTTCATGATAACTGCGTATGAGAATTGGAACACTTAAATTTCATACTCTTAGTTTCTTCTAAGTCTGTTCGATCTGTATACTAAGCTATGCTACATATTTCCGGTTGTACTTCCTTCTTCTTCCATACCTTGAAGTGTGATGATGTTTGCTCCTTTTGGTATGTTGGCCGAATTTTTCCCCTGTATTCTTTTTCTATATGCCCAAACTTGTTACAAGCATAACATCTTATATGTTTCATATTCCCTCTATAGCAGTTAATGGCTTTGTGACCAAACATATTGCAAGAAAACAATATCCCTTAAAGTAATTGGAAGTTGATGATCTTTCTGTGTGATTGTTATTAGCTTGAACCATTCTACTTCTGCATCTGGCTACAACATGTCCAAAATTATGGCATATAAAACATTCAACATTGTTCATCAGAGGAAAGAATTGATTAACACTTCCATAGTTAGGAGTAAATGTTTTTCTTTGAAGACTTTCTTTCTTTGGTTGTTGATGTGGTTGACCTCTTATCTCATTGTTGAGAGTAAATGATTTTCTTTGAAGACTTTCTTTCCTTAGTTGTTGATGTGGTTGACCTCTTATCTCATTGTTGAGCATTTCTGATTTTGTACTAGAGTTCCTTGCTTCATTTTGTGAGCTAAATTCATCTTTAACAGTTTCATGAAAACCAACACTAGATTTGATGGAAGGAGACCTTTGACTACTAAGAATATCATCCAAAATCTTATTACTATGTTGAAATCGTAAAAGTTCATCCTTTTCTTCTAATTTACCTTTTAGGATATTTACCTCAACCTGATATTGCTCTTCCTTTTCAAGATATTGCTTCTTCATGATTTCTTTAGTTTTTCTTCCTTCTTCCACTTGTTGCCTTAATTCAAGAACTTCATTTTCTTGTTCTTGAAATGCTTGGAGTAGTTATTCATTCTGCTTATTTGAATTTTGAGATCTTCTTTTAGATAAACAACCACAACTTCAAGACCTTCACAGTAGTTGGTTTTTTCTATAAGTTCCTTAGTTGTTGTGTCCTTTCCATTCACTTCATTTCTCAATGATGTCACTTCATCCTGCAGCCTTTGAGTTTGATTTTCCTTTTCCTCGTATTGTTTCCTTACTTTGTTTCCTTCCTCTAACTGATCTTTTAACCTTGTAATCTCTTCTTTATAGGTACACTCCCTTTTGTCCAATAGATCTTGTTGATCTCTAATTATGTCTGTGAGCTTTTTAAATTCTGCCTCTATTTGATTTCTTTCTCTTTCACCCATAAGAGTAAATTCAGTTGTTTCGTTGTCACTTTCATTATCTTCAAATGAACAAAGAAATGTATCAGGAGAGGACAACAAATTCGTATCTGATAGTTATTTTGCTTGTTCATCTTCATTCTGAGGTGATTCTGAATCTGAAGAGTTTCTTCCACATAAAGGCCAATCATCTCTCCCACTGTCACAGTTCCTTTGAGATGTCTTCTTCTTTTGAGGTGCTTTCTTCTTTAGCTTCTTTCCCACTGTTACTACAGATCTCCTTTAAGCGATCAAGCTTCTTCCAAAGGACCTGCTCTGACACCAATTGTTGGAAATAATACTAAGAGGGGGGGTAAATCAGTATTATCAAATCTATAACATTTTCATTTCCATAGTCAGATTTATATATGCTACTTCATTGAAGGTAACTTGCGTGTACACGCAACTGTATTTAAGGCAACCAGCGTGTATCCATCAAACTTATGATTCAATTAATTCATCATATGTTGATCTTTAATCAATGCATGAGTACTTCATTAACCATATAAACAGTAACCATGTGCAGTAACAACAGAATAAACCATCACACATAATAAATACATGTGAACACCAAGATTTAAGGTGGAAACCCTATGCGGGATAAAAACCACTTGCTGTTGTCTTCTTTTAATATAAGAAAAACCTGTTTATAGTCTTGTACTAGTGAAGACTCATACCAGTATGTAGGAACCCACCTGTAGAAGGCTACAACCTTCTCTCATTCTCCAGCTTCTACTGGAAGGGAGCTACAACCCCCTAGCTCTTGTACTAGCCGATCCATTTACTAGTACGTAGGCGCCGACCTACAGAAGGCTCCAACCTTCACTCGTTTTCTAGCTGCTACTAAAAGGGAGCTCCAACCCCCTAGCTCTTGTACTAGTCGATCCATTTACTAGTACATAGGCACCAACCTACAGAAGGCTCCAACCTTCACTCGTTTTCCAACTGATACTGGAAGGGAGCTCCAACCCCCTAGCTCTTGTACTGGCTGATATGTTTACCAGTATGTAGGCATCGGCCTACAGAAGGCTACGACCTTCTCTCTTCCTTCAGGGACCATGTTTCATAAATTTTCAGACTGGATACTCCTAGAACACATCATCACAATATGAAGGCCACGTTTCATCAAATTTTCATGCTGGACCCATTAGTAACATGGAAGATAAAAATCAATCACCACTGCAATAAAACCATCAAAGCCAATCATTGAAACTGAATCATCAATCTCTGACATAACTGAAACTAATCATCAATCTCTAAATCAATCAATCACTGAAACCTCTAACATACTGAATCAAAAATCATTGAACCTCTGACACAACTAAATTAACCATTCATTCAAACTTAATAAAATTCAACCAATCAACTGGAACAGAAAGATTACTGTAACCAGTACACATATCCGAACCCATAACACTGCATCAACAACCAAAACCAACTGTAACCTCACAAGTCATGTGTCAGAATGTATACGCTCATTCAATGAAGCCAACCTGCGTGTATACGCTACTTCCTTTAGTCCAATCTGCGTATACCTCTAAAGATATTGAATCATAAAACCTCTGAACCAAAAACTGTATCAATCAATGACATAGTATCAGAGTTCTAAACAGATAGCAACAAGGATCACCCTTCTTTCTAAACCAATGAATCAATCAGACTCAATTTTTTTATGCAATCAGTTTTACTTTCATATATAAGAAGACTTAATTGACAGACAGCAGTAAAACAACAGCACTGATCTGATAGATCAGTCATCCCTAAACATCAAGATTTTCTTTTGCATACACTACTTGGAAGAGCTAAACCAGCGTGTATATGCACCTTCACCAAAGAGAACCAGCGTTTAGATCTGCAAATACTTACTTATAACTTCACTGCAATTCTAGAATTCAGACATACCTAGATCATCACATATAAAGGATAAAATGTGCATTAGCAATCAGATCTAGCCTATCCATTATCATATCACATAATGATAAGTCATTATGATCCTAATCCATCATTAGATCTCATCCATCATCAAATGCTCAGGTGCATATTTAGTCTAGATCAAGCAAAGAATTAGAAACCCATGACATGCATATTTTCTTTTGATCTAACACTTCATAAGATATTCATTACTTGTGCACTTAGCCCTTTGATCTTCTCCTCCTTATATAGTTTTGGCCTTTCTCAATACCTTGGACCAAATACCTCGGACCATATACCTCAAACCAAAACCACATTTAGGATCTGTGGTATTCTTGGAAGGGATCAAATAGTCGTTACTGCACTCAATATTGTGGGCTAATACCATGGTATTGACCCTTGGTATTCTTTCACCTTAATTTCCTTAAATTTTTAATCCCATACGCACTTTTTCTTCTATGAAAGTGTGTGCATACGTATATGCAATTTTTGTATAGTGAACCCACGTGTACATGCTCTTTTTTTACAGTGAACCCCCGTATACAACTTAACGTACCTAAAAATGTCTTTTTTCTTCAACTTCTTGATTCTGATCTGTAGTCCTTTGCTCCTTCATCCTATTCTTTTGTACCATTACTTTCTTCCCTCTGAATAGACATGTTATGATGTGATTTGCCATTGTACATTACTTCTGAACTAATTCCTTTGAACTGCCCTGCATTTTGTCACATATGTAGTCATAATTGCCATGCATTCTGTCACGTCTGATATCTCTCATATAGATTCATCTATTTACATAGATTCATCTAGCTACCATATACAAGTGAGTTGTTCTGCTACAAGTGGGTTGCCATCAAGTACAACACATGTATCATAATGCCAACAATTTTTTAGTTAACGAGCTTATTCAAGCCATGGTTAGGCCAACCAAACTCTATTGTAAGGTAGCTAAACATGTGCTGAGATACCTCAGAGGCACCACTCAATTTGGTCTTTGGTACAGACGCACAAAGGGAGTGAAGCTTCAAGGATTCACAGATGTAGATTGGGCAAGGAGTCCATCCGACAGGAAGAGCACATTAGGGGGAATCTTCTGTATTGGGTTAGTAGCAGTTTCTCCGTACAACAAGAAGCAGAGATCAGTTTCACTTAGTTCGGCAGAAGCAAAGTACATGGCTTTTATTCAAGCAACTTATGAGGCTATCTGGATGAGGAAGGTCCTTGTTGGGTTATTTGGTCAGCATATGGATCCTACAATGATTTATTATGACAATCAGAGTTGTATCAAACTCTCTAAGAATCCAATTTTTTCATGATCGGTCCAAGCATATCGACATCCAGTATGACCATCTACGAGATTGTGTGCAGAGGAGAATCATGTTACTATAGTACATTCCTACACAGGAGAAGGATGCAGATATTTTGACAAAGGCATTTTCAAGATGAAAATTCGAATTTCACATAGGCAGGATCGGGGTAGCAAATAATCCCTTGCTTGTTGAGAGGGAGTGTTAAAAATGTAATAAGGAAATACTAATTTAATTTGTCCTTGAATTAAATTAGGAATTAAATTGTAATTCCATATCTCATGACAACTTGTAATAGTTAACTAAGTTAATTTGACTTAGTTAGCTCAGTTAATTTGATTTGAGGGTCTAACTAGAGTCATGTAGAGTGTCTCCTACAACTAGGAGCACTAGTTGAGTTTATTTTGAGATGTAATTATTTAATTCAGTCTAATTGAAATTCAGTTAAACTAGTTCCAATTGATGAAGGAATTAGTGGGAGATTAGAAACAGTGAGGTGTAACTAGCATCAATGTGGTGTAACTTACTATAGTGGGGTGTAGCTTATAGTAGTGGGGTGTGACTTACTGTAGCGGGATGTGAATTACTATAGTGGGGTGTAACTTGCGGTAGTGACGTGTAACCAGTAGTAGTGGGGTGTAACCATCACTAATCAGTAAATTAAAGATTCACTCATGATTAACCCATGCATGTCAGATTAGAGAAAGACCCAACTAAGATTGGAGTTCAGGGAAATTGTACTATCAGTTGTATAACCATCTAGTTGTACAGGTGGTGCATGCAATCAAAGGAAGGCCTATGAGGATTGCTTAATTCATAATTGTGGGATTTCCCAATTAAATATGAGCTCATTCCCAAGGGAATAATGCAAGGAAACAAGATCTTGGCAGACAACAGAATTGGTTAAGTATTGGCTTGAGCTTGTCTTTGAAGCAGTGAGATAGATATAGACAGTGCAAAGGTTGCTCAGGCTTGAGCAAAGCATTGTAATCTTCTCATATTTCCTGATTAATGCAATATATAGATAACAGTGGTTTTTAGTTATGGCTTTCCCTAGAAAATCATTGTGTTATATGTGATTGAATTATTTCTCTTCTATGCTTCATGATTTCATCGATCAATTATTGTTTCCATGAATGAGTAGAGTAGATTCAACTCAATCTTTTTAGCATATTACAATCTACAGTTTGAATCTACAAGGAATTTCTATAGACTAGATGTTAGCCTCATATATGGGTGACTTGGGAGCTCTATGCTCTGCAAGAGCTAAACCAACATTTTAAATGTGTAGGTGTTAGGATTGAGGTACCTACATCGCACACTAAGTGAAGTTTTTAGGAGGCTTATCAAAGATGGAGATTTGGGAGCTATCCTTACATGAGTTAGACCAACATCTTAATGGTGTAGACATTGGGATTGAGGCATTTAAATGACACATTTAGTCAAAATAGGGTGACTAAGGGGTTCTGTTATACAAGAGACAACCCAACATTTTAATGGTGTATATGTATGGATACATGGGTGAATTTGGGAGTTCTATGTTTTGCATGAACTAGACCAACATTTTAAGGGTGTAGATGTTGGGATTGAATCACCTACATGGTACACTCAATGAAGTTTGTAAGAGTCTCATCAAGCAGGGTGACTTGGGAGCTATGCTCTACAAGAGTCAAACTAACATTTTAATGGTGTTGATGTTGAGATGGAAGCACCTACATGGTGCCTACATGGCACATTCAATCAAAATAGGGTGACTTGGGAGGTCTGTTATATAATATCTAGGGAAACATTTTAATGGTGTAAATGTTGGGATACACATAAGATGACTTGGGAATTGTCCTCGACAAGGGATCTACCAATATTTTAATGATTAATGTTGTGAATGGAGCATCTACATGGCATATTCAATGTAGATGTTGGGATACACATGTAGGATGTTGCATGGCACATGTATAACATCACACCTCACATTTAATTAGTTATTAACATAGTTACTAACTTAAATAGAATTGTGACCTCAAAACGAGAACTCTAGCCCAAAATACCTATTTTTGGAGTTTAAAATACCAAAATCAGCCCTTGAATCAAAAATCATATTCCCAAAATCATTTTTTTTAATTCAAAACCTTTTTCACCATATACTTAAAACCCTATATGTTCCAAACAAAAACCTTAAAATCAACCCTCAAATTGAAAATTGATGCTCTGATAATCACATTTTCTTTTTCAAGGTTAAAATTATAACTTGTTTCAAATCACAACCTTGACAACTAGTAATATTCCAAACATAAACCTTAAAATCAGTACTCAAATTAAAATGTGGATGCTATATTGAAGCGTTTTTGCAAGGGTTAACCTTACCACTTTTTTTGTATTTCAATATAAAAATTACAACTTTTTTAAAATTATGACCTAAAAATTTTAGGTTGTCGCAAGAAAACAAAAATATAGTAAAATAAACATTCCCCCTCCCCTCCCCAACCACCCTCCACCTCCCCCCCCCCTCTTCCACCACGCGTGTATCAAAATAAATAGACAAAAGTGGTTCTTTGCTGGTCATTTGCCAAAAATCTCATGAATTTTTTAAAATTATAAGTTTATTGTTTAATTTTCAAAATTGCAAATATAGGTTTTTTAAGCGTGTTGAATCCATTTATGCAATCAAAATGATTTTAACAATAAGAAATTTACAATCTTACTCAAAATTATATTGGTGATTCTAATTCAAAAAATCATTATGTCTATTAACTAGACATATAATATATAATAAAATATATAAATATATAATTATATATAAACAATAAACATTAAAAAGCTTATTTAAAGGAAAAAAAGAAAACAAATTTAGTTAGATAGATAAATAAATAAACCTTAAAACATATATTATTTTTAAAATACATAAATTAAGGTCAAATTCCATTAGTATGATTGGAATTTGAAAGTTTGATTTATAAGGAAGTCAAAGTTTGAAACTCTTGTTATTTAAGAATAGACACTCAAAGAAATTAAGTCATGTTAAGAGTTGGTATGGCTTAGGCCGACTGCCACTCCCAGATAATTTTGATGGTTTAAATGCCCTTGAGTAGTAATTTCTTAACCAAAATTTATTCTCACAAATCATAAAACCTTAAAAACAATATCTATATATATATATATATATAAACCATTTCTTTAAACAAATTAAAACAAACAAACAAAAATGTTGAAAAAGTGATTTTGGAAATATAGCTTTAAAAAAAATGTTAATGTTTGGAGAAGTAATTTTGGGAATCAAGTTTCTAAACATTCCCATTACCTCCCCACCCTTCTCACTAACCTTATCCATATTGCTTTCTTCCCTTTCCTTCTTATTCCATTTGTTTTGGTGAGTTGTGGGGAAAGGGGAATGTTGGGGGTGGGAGGAGGAAAGATTCATAAGGAATATGGGGGGGTGGGAGGAGGAATGATTCATAAGGAATATGGATAAGGTTGGGAAAAAGGTAAAGAAGTGAAGGAGATGTTTTTGGATGTGGGGAGGGGGGGGAGTAAATTTTCATAAATTATTTTTTTTTTAATTAAAATAATATATTTTTACGTTATATTTTTTAAATTATATATTTAAAGTTATCAATATTATATATTATTTGTTTGTCTATTTTAAAATATTTATTATGTGAAAAAAATATATGTTAATATAATTTGCATAAGTGTATTGTTTTTTTTTTTAATTTTGGTGTTTATATATTTATTCTAATAATTTTATAATAAAAAAAAAAAATGAATATTTTTTTTCCTATTTTGTTTACAGTCATTTCTTGATTTTGTTTTTTCATGTTTATTATATTTAAATAAATGTTGACATATTCATTTAAATTTGTGGGAGGTCCATCTAATACTATGGCTTGAGGTTGTGCTCTATAGGAGTTAGAGCAACATTTAATGGTATAGATGTTGGTATTGAGGCACCTATATGGCACATTCAATCAAGGTTGAGGGAGTTTTATGAAATAGAATGACTTGGGGTTATGCTCTACTAGTTTGTTAAAATAATGATTACACTAAGAGGGGAGTGAATCAACGTAGTCATCAATTTAACCATTTTAAACAATTTAACAAATAATTATAATTGTAAACATAACAGAGCATTAATAAAGACCATCATAACATCAATACATGAAAACATCATGTGTGTGGAAATCCTTGCAGGAGAAAACCACAAATCTTGTATCTTCTTCAATATTTAATTACATTAATTCGTAGGTACCAACCCCCAAAATAGATTTGCAGGAACCAACCTCCTTGAGGTACCAACCCACAAAATAAATTTGCAGGCACCAACCCCCAAGATGGATTTGCAGGCACTAACCTACTAGAGGCATTGGCACCTAAAGATATGCAAGAACCAACGTGTTGTATGCTACAATCTGATTGAGGCATCAACCTCTAAAATATGAAAGCACCAACTTGTTGAAGACTCCAACCTGATTGAGGCACCAACCTCAACTTCACGAACACATAATGGACCACATTTCACAATATTTCAAACTAGATGCACAGGTTCACACAACAAATACCTCTTCCAAATATAATCATATCAATGTTGTCTCAATTTGTTCTCCAATCATCAATAGTGGTCTTTTCTTCATTTCTTGTACAAAGACTAAACTTGTTCATATGCCTTAAAACATTTTGATAACAATAAAAGAAATACAACTTCATGTCCTCAAAAACATGTATTCATGGCATTTAATGTTCCCCTTTCATATTACAAAACAATACTATCCATTTTCCCTTTTTAAAATACCAATTTGGGCCTCAAAATGACCCACAAAACATTATAAAAATTAATAGTTCAACAAAATGCACCTTTCTAATCTATAGGCTACAAAATGCACTTTTTGCAATGTGTGTTAAAAAAAATTCACTGTGTCGGTCTAACAAAGGGTTTGACATAATGCACTTCTAAGGCCAAAAAAAAAAATTAGCAAACCCGATAGAACTCAAACCCGTGACCTCCCATGGAACAACTAGACTCAATACCAACTCAGCGACTATGTCACTTGGTTATGGCATACATAAAATAAAATAAATAAATAAATAAATGTTAATCAAACCATAGGTTGAAGCTTTCTTAACCATAGAGCAACATAATACATTTAGTATTAAACCAAATCGAACTCATAACATAACCAAAATTCCTTCAGTATTAACCACAAAGCCACCCAATCTTAGACAAATCAAACTCATAACATAACCAAAAACACCTTTTAGGTTATCCACAAACTCATGCTATAGATCGGATCGAACTCATAAACATAACCAAAACTGCCTTTGGGATTAACCACAGAGCCACTCGTAACATAACCAAAAAATGCCTTTGGGTTAAGGCACATAACTACATTCAATCTTCGACCAAATCAACCAGCAACATAATCAAACATGCCTACAAGCTTATCCACAAAGCCACTTTGTTCAATATCAAACCAAACCACCAATTGTTTAATAGATGCTCTAATGCATCGTACCAACACACACGCACACACATGTGTGTGTGCGTGTGAGTGTGGTTACCCACTGGCCATATTAGGGTCGACGTCAATTTGAGTTTGGACAGATGTAAATTTAATTTGGTGCTACTGTAGAACCCTCCATATTACCTTATTTGGTGCTTAGACCAAGACCAAGGAAGCCCCTTGGGCTTTTCCAAACCTTCATGTGATTGTGCCATGTGACCTGGTCCTTAGTGTTCGATGGTCAACCTGATGTTGATGTCAACGAGACATCATCATGCCACATGGTACTCTATGAGTAGTGCCATATCACTCAAATTTGGCCTAATTGACCACCAAAAACCGCTGACTAGACATGCCACATGGAACCCTATTGTGTTGCCATGTGGCACTCTATCATGCTGCCATGTTTAGCTATCATACTTCCACATCATCATTCATGTGTATATCCATGTCATTAGCCATGTGTACCTATGTTGCCACTTGTCTCCAATATTATCCTACCACATCATCACTTGCCTACATTAGTAATCTATGTGTCCTGTCAGTGAAGGGTCCACATGTCATCCAGTTAGAGGACCACCTGGAACCTACTACATGTCATGTGTTCATTGGTCTAACATGGAATAAGTTAGGGTACATGGGGGTGCGCAACCTTTTTTAATCATTGCACAAGTTTTTGCTCCATCTGTCATTCATAACATTTTTATAACTATTGGATCTTCCTTGAGGTGCACGATGTTTCAACCCGTTAAATAGTGCACATGTTCACGTTGTAGTTGTTTCCAATTTCTCACCAAATCATGGATCAACCTTGAATATGCATGAATGTTAACAAATTTTGTGTTTTTTTATCCTTTTTGTCAATGTCAATGTCAATTTCAAACTAACTTATCTTTTGATTCCAGAGGAGTTTTACCAAGTGAAATATATCGTTGGAAAGGCATCAGAAAGGACTATTTAACTAGACCATCTAAATACTCATTTGATCATCATAAATTCAAAAAGATGATCAATAATATTCAAGCCATCATATGATCTTGATATCACTGATGTGTCAATCAAAAGCTCAATTATCTTCAAGACAACATGGCATCACTAATGTATCAATCAAATGCTAAATGATCTTCAAGGAAACATGACATAATTGATGTGTCAATCAAATTATATTCTAATTCATCATACCTCCTTGGACATGATTACACTATGCCCAACAATTTCTTTCATTTGACATCCAAAACATTGTACCTTCTTTGACATCAATGAAATGACATTGGTTATCATCAATGACAACAATCTCTTTCCTTTGAGAACCAAACCATCGTACCTCCTTTGGCATCAATGTCATGACATTGGTTTTCATCAATGAAAACACTATGCCCAATAATCCCCCCCTTTTCATTGATGGAAACACCACCAGACATTGATAGTCATTGATGGCAATGGAATAAACTCCCCCTATCAAGTTGTTAGTCCAGAATCTCATTTTTCTCCCATTTTTCAATGTCTTATTTCTCTCCCTGTTTGATATCAATGTCGAAGGGACCTACTGGTCTAGAAACTACTTATTGTTGAACCAATGTATCTTCCAATTTATATGCTCCCCCTATGAATGAACTCTCCCCCCGAGGATAAATTCTTCTCCATTGAATGGTTCTTGTCATATGGCTATACTTTCCTTGCAGAAATTATTTTGTATTTGTGATATCACATGCACAAAACCCTGATCCAATACAAGTGTCTCAATATCCATTCTTTACAACTTCCCTATACTTCTCAACTCCTCTTTCTAATAGTTTCTTCACCTATGCCTAATGTTCCTTCTTTCTTAAAATCTACATCTATCTTGCATATTCTTGTTGCTTAAAGTTTCGTTTCAAAACATCCATATACTTGAAGAAGCTTTCACCAATGGATTAGATCTGAGTGATCAGATCTACCCTTGGCTCTTCTTGTTTCCTTCTCCATGCTTTGGTGATCATTCTTGGGTTGGCATGGAAACCTTCTTCCATGAACCATCTCATATTAATCATGAAATCATGAGCTATATGCCCTTAATTGTGACATTTGTAGCATTCTATGTTGAACTTTAATAATGACAAAAATGCCTTCATATAATCTGTTGTTATGTTATCTTATGATTCGATTTCCCATATATTTGTTCCTAGAAGTCTGATAATATCCTCTATGTTTGACATAATAATTCATGGCATAGGTTTTACAATCCCTTGCATTGTGTCCAAATATTGTACATGAGAAACAATGACCAAAAAACATATTTTGATACCAAGATGAATGGAGTTGTCTTAATGAAGCATTTATTTTGAAGTTGTTCCTTGCAAGAGATTCATCTCCTTGTTAATATTTCACTTACATTCCATTACTTCTTATAAATACATTGAGAATATTTTCTATTAAAGGGGTTCTTATACCCTCATCCTGGTTTATTTCCTTTCTTGGGCTAGTTGTATCCAACTTATCCCTGGTTCCTTTTTAAATGTCGCCTTCGATTTTAAGCGAACATGCTTAGGTTGGTATTTCACTTGATTGGAGTATTCAATTGTGTTGTTGTTGGATCCTATGAATGTGTCAACATAGATCTTAATTTGTTCTCCATGGTATTGTTGAGGGAGCTTCATCTTTGAATGTCTTGTGATCTTCCTAATAACCAGGGCCTATTTTGATGAGTGGAGATCTCTATAGGTGGAGGATGTGATCTAAGGACTCAGAACCTTTAAGAAGCTTCAAATTTTGATTAAGTTGATCTGAGGTATTCTCTAACTCTCCTCTCAAAAGCACAATTTCTTCTTCTAATTTTTAACAATGTTCTTCCTTTCCTTTTAGTTGCTTTAACAAAATCTCCTTTGTCCTCCTAGTTTCTTCTAGTTCAATTTTGAGAGAGACTATAGAATCTGCATCACAATCTCTATCTTTGTATTATTGTAGTTTATCTACCTTCTTCCTTGTAGATATTAGTTATTCCAAGTCACTTATGAGTTCTCCTTCATAGTCTACTTCTACTTCAATCTCTTCTTCAGTTCTAAATAATATCTCTCCTCTTTCATCATCAAGCATGCTTTCATTTCTTTCATAATTATTATCTTCTTTGGAGTACAAGCTGCTCCTTTTGGCATTTCATATTCTTTTATAGTCATTAGATTTGAAATTTAGTTCATCATCATTATCATTTACTTTTGAATAAGGATGTTTAGAAGCATAGTTTTTTATTCTTCCACATTCAAAACATTTAAATGGAATCTTACCTTTGAACTCTCCAATTCCCTTCTTTAACTTTCTTACAATTTTGGATTCATCTTCATCTGATTCATGACTAGAGCCTTCTTGAGTCCTGTGCTTACTTCCTTCTTCAACTACTTTGAATGCAACTTCTCTGGATCATGTATTTTCCTTATCTATCCTTAGTTCATATGTAGTAAGAGTTCCATGAAGGGTATCCATGTTCAACTTTTAAATGTCAAATAGTTCCTCAATGGTTGAAGGATTTAGTATTGAACCTTGAGGGAAGTTATCTCAATACTTTACGAACAATATCAACTTCTTTGACTTCTTCACTAAGACCTTTGATTGTGTTGACTATACCATCTAATCGAAGGAAATAGGAAGCAATATTTTTATCTTCTTCCACTTTTAAACTTTCAACCTAAACTCTATAAGTTTGCAGTTTGGTCCAGGAAAAATTGTAAGGATGGATGTTTATCTTAAAGTTTAGAAACCTTGGCAAATATTACTAGTCCCTAATACGCAAACTGTAAATTTTTTGTAGTTATTTTTGTAGAAATATTTAGATTTCCAATGATTTTATATTAGTCGTTATAATATTTTGGCAAATTTTAAGGTAAAATAATGGTGTACTATAAAATTTGGGTGAATCATTTTATAAAAAATGGAAATTGGCGAATCTTTTTTGGAAAAGGCATGGAAAATTAGCCCACCTGCAAATATTATCCCCTAAATTTTTCCCTAATTTGGTCTCCTTTATTTTTTTATACCCTTCATAATAGTTTGTGAGTAACTTGTCCCATAGTTCATTGGCTGACTTGTAATGCATCACTTTTACAAATTCAGTATCTAATAAACCAATTGCATAAGAGGGAGGAGATGCAAGTACGTGGAAACCATTCTCAACGGTCACCCATACATCAGTACCCAAAGAGATGATATAGGTTTACATTCTTATTTTCCAAAAGCATAATTTGTTCCATCAAACTGAGTCTTGCCTGAAGATTTGAGATTAGTCATGTTCCTTGCGATCAACCTTCCAATGACTAGTTGTTCTTGAAGGAACCTACTCTGATACCATTTGTTAGAATAATGATTACATTGAAAGGGGAGGTGAATCAATGTAATGGCTAAACAATTTCATAATTCATCATAACAATAAACATAAAACCGCATCAATAAAGACCATCATCACATCAACACATGAAAACCCTAGATGTATGTGGAAACCCTTGAAGGAGAAAACCACGAATATTTTATCTTCTTTTGAATCTTCAATTACATCAATTTACAGGCACCAACCCTCAAAATAGATTTTCATGCACCAGCTGCCAAAACAAATTTACAAGCACCAACCCCAAAATAGATGCAAACATTAACTTGTGTTAGGCTACAACCTAATTGAGGCACAAGACTTTGAAATATCCAAGCACCAACTTGTTGAAGGCTCTAACCTGATCGATTTCAAATTCACCAAAACATAGTGGACCACTTTTCACAATATTTCAAAATGGATCTATAGCCTCACACAACAAATACCTCTTCCAAATATGATCATATAAATGTTGTCTCAACCTGTTCTTCAATCATCAATAGTAGCATTTTCTTCATTTCTTGTACCAATACTAAACCTATTCATATGCCTTAGAACATTTTGATGACAATAAACTAAATATAGCTTCATGTCCTCAAAGACCTGCCTTCATGACTTTTCATGTCCCCCTTTCATATTACAAAACAATACTAGCCATTTTCTTTTTTTTCAAAAACCAATTTGGACCTCAAAATGACCCACAAAACATTATAAAATTTAATAGTTAAACAAAAAGCACCTTTTCGATCCTAGTCTATAGAATGCACTTTTTTTTTATGTGTTCGAATAATTGCACTCCATTAATCTTGACAAATGGTTTGACAAAATGAACTTCTAAAGCCAAAAAAATTATTTCGGCTAACTTGATAGAACTCGAACAAATGACCTCCATTGAAATAATTAGACTCAATACCAACTCATCTATCATGTCACTTGGTTATGGCATACATAAAAAATTGTTTTATTTTGAATCAAACACATGTTGAAGTTTTCTTAACCAAATAGCGACACCATATATTAAGTCTTAGAATGAACTGAACTCGTAACATAATAAAAAAATATCTTTGGGCTTAACCATAGAGCCACTCAATCTCAAACCAAATTGAAGTCGTAACATAACCAAAACAACTTCGAGCTTAACCATAGAGCCACTCAATCTCATATCAGATCGAAGTCGCAACATAACCAAAAATTATTTTGGGCTTATCCATAAAGTTGTGCCATAGACCATATCGAACTCGTAAACATAACCAAAACCTCCTTCGAGGTTAACCAGAGAGCCACTCATAACATAACCAAAAAAATTCCTTTGGGTTAACTTCAAATCTGCTCCAATCAATCTCAGATCAAATCAACTCGTAACATAACCAAAGATGCCTTCAGGCTTATCCACAAAGTCATTCCATTCAATATTAGACCAGATCAATTATTCAATTGATGATCCAATGCATTGCACCAACACACACACATATTTATATGTGTAGGTTTCGTTGAGCCATATTGCAGCCAACATTGATTTGAGTTTGGGCCAACATAAATTAGAATTTGGTGCTAATGTAGAAACTTCCATATGACCTAATTTTGCACCTAAACCATGACCAGGGTAGCTCCTTGGGCTTTTCCAAACCTCCATGTGACTTGATCTTTAGGGGTCTAGGGTCAATCTGACGTTCATGTAAGCGAGACATCATCATGCCATGTGGCACTCTCTTAGAGGTGTCATGTGTCACTCAGATTTGTCTTGATTGGATACCCAAAAATACTTACTAGACATGCCACATGGCACCCTGCCATGTTGTCATGCCATCTATTTTACTTCCATGTCATCATTCATGTGTACGTCCATGTCATCAGTCATGTGTACCTATGCTGCCACTTGTCACCAATATCGTGCTTCCACGTCATCATTTTCCTGCATCATCAATACATGTGTCTTGTTGTTGAAGGGTCCACCTTTCATCCCGTTAGAGGACCACCTAGAACTTTCCATGTGTCATGTGTTCGTTGGTCCAATGTGGCATAAAGCTAGGGACATGGGGGTGCACGGCCTCCATTAACCATCACGCAAGTTTGTGCTCCATCCGTCATTAACAACATTCATAACCATTAGATCTTCCCTGAGGTGCACGATGTTTAATCTCATTAAATAGTACACAAGTATTCACACCAACTATCAATTATTGCTCACAAAATCATGGATCCACCATGAAGATTCATGAACATTAATAAATTTGGCGTTTTTATCCTTTTTGTCAATGTCACTTTCGAACTAACTTATCTTCTCATTTCATAGGAGTTTTAGCTAGTGTAATATATCATTGGAAAGGTCTCAGAAAGGACAATCCAACCATACCATCTACATGCTCATTTGATTATCAACTTCAACAACATTGTTCAATAATCTTCAAGCCATCATATCTTCTTGAAATCACTAACGTGTCAATCAAAGGCTCAATGATCTTAAGAAAAATGACATAAATAATGTGACAATCAAATGCTCAATGATCTTCAAGGAAACATGACATCATTGATGTGTTAATAAAATGATCTTCCAAGGCATCATACCTCCTTTGACATGAAAACACTATGCCCAATAATTTCCTTCCATTAACATCTGAAAGATTGCACTGTCTCCGGCATCAATAACATGACACTGGTTTTCATCAAAGGAAACATTATGCCCAAAAATATCCTTCCTTTGACAACCAAAACATCATACCTCCTTTGACATCAATGACATGACATTTTTTGTCATCAATGACAACACTATTCCCAGCAACATTTAATGTTGTAGATGTTGGGATTGATGCACTTAAATGGTACATTCAATAAAATTTATGTGAGGTTTTTTTTCCAATCAAGTGACTTCAGGGTTATGCTGTATAATAAAAAGATCAACATTTTAATGGTGTAAATGTTGGGTTGAAGCATTTACATGGCATATTTTATCAAAATAGGGTGAAGAGGGGGCTCTTCTCTACAAGAACTAGAGCAACATTTTAAAGGTGTAGATATTCAAATACATGGATGACTTCAAAGCTCAATGCTTTACAAGTGTCAGACCAACATTTTAATGTTGTAGATATTGGGATTGAGGCACCTACATGCCTCAAGAAATGGCATTTGTAGAAGGCTCATTAAATAGGGTGACTTGGGAGCTATTCTCTACAAGAGTAAACCAATATTTTAAGGGTAAAAATGTTGGGATTGAGGCACCAATATGGCATGTTTAGTCAAAATAGGGTGACTTGGTGCTTTTTTATATAAGAGCTAAAGAAAAATTTTAATGATCTATATGTTAGCCCGATACATGGTGATGTGGGAGCTCTAAGCTCTACAAGAGCTATATCGAAATTTTAATTTTCTTGGTGATGGGATTGAGGTACCTACATGGCACACTTTCCATGATTTTTTTAAGAGGCTTGTCAAATACAGATGCTTGGGAGCTATGCTCTACAAGAGCTATACCAACATTTTAATGGTGTATACATTTGGATTGAGGAACTTACATGACACATTCAGTCTGAATGGGGTGACTAAGGGGTTCTGTTATACAAGAGATAGCCCAACATTTTAATGGTTTATATGTAATGATACATGGTGACTTTGGGAGCTTTATGATCTACATGATCTAGACTAACATTTTAATGGTCTAGATGTTGGGATTGAGGAACCTACACGTTACGCTCAGTGAAGTTTGTAGGAGTCCCACCAAGTAAGGTGAGTTGGGATCTATCCTCTACAAGATTCAAACTAACAATGTAATGGTGTTAATGTTGAGATGGATGTGTCTGCATGGAACATTCAATCAAAATAGGGTGACTTGGTGATGCAAACAAAATTGGGATCTGCATAGATAAACCTCCAAATGGCTTAAATCTCATGAGTCTGTGGATTATGGGCCCATGACTTCTTGATCCTTCCGCCTTATTTTGCAAAAATGAACTCAATCTTAGAAAACCCCAAGATCTGAGTTTCCACTTATTCGCCTTATGGGTCGACAGGTCATCTATCAGCTTAATCAAGAGTCTTATATGTTGACAGACTTACTATGTGGTCCCACCCCAAGTCGTGGTCAGATCTTATTCATCTGTCATCTTTTAGTCGGGAAGGGTCTGAATTGTGACTTGGTTCGATAGTTGGGAGGTACCATAATTTCGAATTCTTAATGTGCCTAACTGAGGTTGGGGCTGACTACTCTATGGACTAGTTAGGTCGGCCAACTATATAAACCTCCAAAACACAAAGAGGCGTGACTATGGTTTGGGGCTAACCTCAAAGGAACAAATTTGATTTGTTTTCATTGTGCCTAATCCAAACGACGCCTCATCAAAGGTACAAAACCTAGGCTCCTTCCTCATTACAGGTTTTGGATCGTTGATCCTTATAATGATCAATGATCGATCTCTCACACCCTCCTACAAGCTCTCGTGGTTATTACACAAAACATGCACTCAGACACGACATTAAAACTAAAGTGGCAAGGAACAAAACACAACAATCATGAAAATAAGCAATCACATGGTTGTATGGATTTAACACACACAATGTCTATATATGTATTCGAGATAAAATAAAGGGTTACATATGTTGTTGCTCAAGGCCTGAGGCCTTCTTGCCTAACTACATCGCTAGTGGCCCTATACTCCCTGACACATTTTCATGTAGAATATTAAAAAAAATGATCCTACACAATCCTAATAGAATGAGAATATTGTTCTTGCCTGACTACATCGCTGGTGGCCCTATACTCCCTGACATATTTTCATGTAGAATATTAAAAAAAATGATCCTACACAATCCTAATAGAATGAGAATATTGTTCTTGCCATCTAGTTTCTTGCTTTGTTTTCAAAGAAGAAGGCGAAGAACCATTTCCCGCATAAGGAAGCAGAGATTTCCCCTTTGATCAATGGGACCTAGTTCTTTTCCACTCAGGTCCTTACTGTTATTGGGAAGGTCCAATTCCCAATGAATTGACCCACCAATCCCCACTTATCTAGTTGCAAGGCCCTTGATTTGGCCTAGGGGTCGAAGACTTCCATCTTCAAAATATCATCCAACTTTTTCACAAATTTTGTGGGTTTTCACTTCTGGAATATTCCTCCATTTTCCACTAGGAAATTGAATGCCTCAATGTTCGGGGCAGGTGGAGCAGGGGGAGGTGCATGCCCACAAGAGATATGCAATATATCACCACCTTGCAGGCCCAATGATCTATTTTTGTTCGCGTCAATCCAATCCCTCACTCACTAAGAACCCTCACTCACTTAGTTTCTATTTTCTGAATGATCATAAAATAATAATGATTTCCATCCTAAAATTATTAAGGGTTAATCTCCAAATTTATGCATCCTCTAAGAGAGTTTTTCCAAGCTCGTTTCGAGGTCTATATATATTTATTTTAATTTATGTTTTTTTTTTTGTTAGCATGTCTATGGCTTGTGAGACTAAAATTTGGCTAAGAAACTACGACCCAAGGGAATCTAAACCACAAAAATCACTTGGCGATGGCACTCAGCCTAGGCCACACCAACCCTTAACATGGCTTGATTTTTTTGGGTGTCTCTTCCCAAATAATGCAAGTTTCAAAATCTGGTCGCCTTATACAATAAAACCCTCAAAATCCAATCATACTAATGGAATTTGACTTTAATTTATGTATTTTTAAAATAAATTATATGTCCTAAGGTTTGCTTATTTATATTTTAAATTTTGTTTTGTAAACTATTTATTTATCTACCTAACTAAATTTGGTTTTCTTTTTATTTCCTTTTAATATATATATATTTTTAAATATTATTGTTTTTCAATTTCAAATTATATGTGTGTATGTGTGGGGCTTTCATTTTAGGGCTATTTTATCATATTTTTGTTTTTATTTGGTTTTGTTTTCTTTTATTTTCTTGCAACAATGTTAATGCTTTAGGTCATACTTTCAAAAACATTGTAATCCAAAGTTTTAAATACAAAAAAAATGTGATATTTATAGTTTCACGTTTAGATTTAAAGGTTGATTTTGAAGTTTCAGTTCACAATAGTACTAGTTTCCATGGTCACAATTTCAAACAAGTTGTAATGTTAACCCCCACAAAATTGCTTCAATATAACATCCACATTCCAATTTGAGTGTTGATTTTAGGACTTCCATTTAGAATAGTATTAGCTGTCAAGGCCATGATTTGAAACAAGTTGAAATTGTAACCTTGAAAAAGAAAAGGTGATTATGGGAGCATCACTTTTTAGTTTGAGGGTTAATTTTATGATTTTTGCTTGGAACTTTATAAGGGTTTCACCTATGGTGAAAAAGGTCTTGAATAAAAATAAAAAATAAAAAAGTGATTTTGGGAATTCACCTTTTGATTCAAGGCTTGATTTGGTGTTTTAAGTTCCACAAATGGGTATTTTGGGTTGGAGTTCTCATTCTGAGGTCACAATTCACTTCAAGTTAGTAACTACATTAATAATTGATTAGGGTTGAGGAGTGATGTTATATATATGCCATGCAACATCCTACATTTTTATCTCAACATCTACATTGAGTGTGCCATGTAAGTGCTCTAATCATAACATTAATCATTAAAATGTTGGTACAGCTCTTGTAGAGCACATTTCCGAGGTCACCTTATGTGTATCCCAACATCTATACCATGAAAATGTTTCCCTATCCATTATATAACATAACTGCCAAGTCACCCTATTTTTATTGATTGTTCCATGTAGGTGCCTCAATCTCAAATGAAAATAGTTAAAATTTTAGTTTGGATTGTGTATACCATAGCTCCCAAGTAACCCTACATGATGAGACTCCTACAAACTTCACTAACTGCACCATGTAGGTGCCTCAATCCCAACATCCACACCATTAAAATGTTGACCTAGCTCATGTAGAGCATAAAACTCCCAAATTCACCCATGTATCATTACATATAGACCATTAAAATGTTGGACTATCTCTTGTATAAATGAACCCCTTAGTCACCCTATTGGACTAGATGTGTCATGTAAGTGTCTCAATCCCAACATCTACACCATTAAAATGTTTTCTAGCTCTTATAGAGCATAACTCCCAAGTCTCTGCATTTGAAAAGCCTCATAAAAACTTTAGTCAGTGTGCCATGTAGGTACCTCAATCCCAAGAACTACTCATTTAAAATGTTGATCTAACTCTTGTCGACCATAGATTTTCTGAATCTCCCATGTATCAGGCTAACACCTAGACCATTAAAATGTTGATTTAGCTCTTGTATAACAAAGCCCCAATTCAACCTATTTTGACTAAATATGTCGTACAAGTGCCTCAATCCCAACATTTTTACCCTTAAAATGTTGGTCTACTCTTGTATAGCATCTCCCAAGTCACCCTATTTGATGAGCCTTCTATAAATTCCATTGCATGAGCCATGTAGGTTCCCCAATCCCAACATATACAACATTAAAATGTTTGTTTAGTTGTTGTAAAGCGTCAAGTTCTCAAGTCATCCATATATTTTAATATCTACACCATCAAATTGTTTCTCTAGTTCTTATAAAGCAGAGCCCCCTCTACACAATATTTTGATCAAATATGCCATGTAAGTGCCTAAACCCAAATAGCTACACCATGCCTCATAAAAGGTACAAAACCTAGGCTCCTTCCTCATTACAGGTTTTGGATCTTTGATCCCTATAATGATCAATGATCGATCTCTCACACCCTCCTACAAACTCTTGTGGTTATTACGCAAAACATGCACTCGGACATGACATTAAAACTAAAGTGGCAAGAAACAAAACATAGCAATCATGAAAACGAGCAATCACATGGTTGTATGGATTTAACACACACAATTTCTATATATGTATCCGAGAACCAAGCTATACAAGATGAAGGTATCAAAGGAAGAAGGGATAGCCTCATATCTTATGCGGGTATCAAGACACAAAATACAAGAGTTGGGGGGGAATAATGTATGATAAATAAATGACCATCGTGGTGCTCAATGCACTACCTAATGAATGGGGCAACTTGGTATCAATCATCTATGGAAAGAAGGAAGCCACCCCATTCAGTGAACTTTGGTCATTGTGTAAGATTGAAGAAACTAGGTTAAAAGCAAAAGGTGATGTGGGATCAAATTAACAAGTTCAAGAATTTGCTACCATGGCTAAGAGAAAAGGAAAGTTTGGGAAAAAACAAGAAGATCAACATGTCAAAGATCCAATGTTATGGTTTGGCATGAATATGGGCACTTCAAAAGAAATTTCCCTAAACTCAAGAATGGAAGCAAACGGAAAGAAAGAAATTAAGCCCATAACACTGAAGAAATGGAAGAACTTGAAAAGAAGAAATCAAAGAAGGAGAAAGTGAAAGATCTCTATTGTGACTGAGATAATATCCTTTACCTATTTCTTTTCATATTTTGTGAAAGAGTTATCATGGTAGAAAGCATTATAAGTATGGTAGGATGCATCATATTATGAGATGACATCATATTATAAGAATACAATTGAAGCAATATCTCATGACATCTTTATAGAAGCTCGAAATATAGTTGAAGTATAAGTCTACATGGATGTAGCAGTCATCATAAAAAGGAAGAAGCTCTTTGTAACCTCAATAGTCTATATGGTTCGAAGAAAGTCATCTAGCATCGTAAAAATAAATCATTATACATCGTCATCATCATTAGAAATGAGCATTTGTAGAATGAGGATAATTAAGACCCTTCATTGGAATATTCATTAGAATGTTCGCATCTTTTGAAAGAAGCAAGTGTCTCGCTGAAAATTCCACCTTGTATGGGATTCATTGTTTAGAAGGATGATCATATGATGACAAAGTAAATCATCATGGTTTAAGAAATTTCAAGCAAGGAAAGAAAGTTGTCAAAGGAAGTTGAGATGACCAAAAGGAGAAAAGAGGTATGTATATGTTTGATAAATTAAGTCAAATCATCATGTAGTTGCAGAAAGCATGGGTAAATGCTCTACCTCGCGACCATAATCGAAGAAAAGGGATCTCTTCCTTTGAAAAGATGCATGAAGGCATGGTTCACATATTGACAAGATGAAATCAACATAATATATGTCCTCATGATATGGAATATGAGGTGGTCAACAAAGATTAAGGAACTATGGATGGAAGTTCCTAGAGATTAATGTGTGAAGAAAGAAAGAAGAGACTTTGAAAAATCAACTATGGTCACATAAGATAAGTAATCAACATCCAACAACTAAGAATTATTGGCTAGAACATATCCATGAAGAAGGTATGAAGACTCTGATAAAGTTTGTAAAGGAGACCCTTGACATTAAATGTCTTGGAAATGTATCTATGAATGTGCGGGATGTTGATGTTGCAAGCAAGAAGATTTAATGATGAGAGGTAATCATAAAAGGTAACTTTGATTTGATGTTCATTTTGATTTTTGAACAACTCTGGTTAGGTTGACAGGGCTACCGAAAGAGAGTTGTAGATGCCACCTACAACTAGTTTTCATGGAATAGGTGGAAGATACTGGAAGAAACATAAAGAGGTAGTTGTATGAAGGAAAGCCAGATGTGGACTATAAGATCATTTTCTAATGAATAGAAGGATGACATGACTAATATGGCTCATGAAGGAAAAGTGATGGATGATGCCCTACGAAGAAAACCTAGAATATGAAGGCTCCATAATAATGAAGATTAAATTCATGACATCGAACGAAGGAGCTCTACAAGCAGCTGATAGTACCATAATCTCCACGAAATATTTGATAGTTGTTATTGATAACAAGTCCCTAGTTAACAAGGAGCTTGTACAAGTACCTATATAAGAGGGAGCTTGGTTATATTCCTTTTATAGGACTAAGTATATCTTCCATAGTTTTTAGGGAGAGATAGACACATAAAGGAATAAGTATATCTTCCATAGTTTTGAGGGAGAGATAGACACATAATTCACGTCTTCGTATTGTGAAGAAAGAATGGAGGATTGGGTAAGAATATGAGATTGATTCCCATACTCTTTGAGAATGAGGTAGGGCATCCTAGAAAAGAGTAGTCGAGGAGGAAATTCCTTGAGGATTTTTTAGTCCAAGAAAGGAATTGTCCTAAAAGGACATGCCCTATGAACACCTGGGTGGGGTATGTGCCTTCAGAGACAATGATGATGGTGTATGTCATGGTCTCGCTAGCATTGTGCTCTGATCATGTGGAGAGATAGAGTTGTTAGTCAAAGCCTTGCTATGTGGCAATGTTGGTTGGTATAATGAGATGCTCTAAGATGGCATACCAATCTAACTCTTCTTAGGAGAATTCTTCATATTTAGAATATCCACGTACCTTGTATGGATTATAAATACCTCCCTAGTTAAGGGGGAGTGTTGAAATATGTAACTAGGTTTGGTCTTCATAATGACATATGTAATCATGATTTTATGTATTTGATGTAAAGAGAAAAATAAATTTATTATTGATAATATTGAGTCATGGGTTTCATGCTCAGGTATATGTATTTTTAGGTCAAGCACCCATTGGGTGCTTCTAGGGCTTGTCATTGAGTCTACAAGTCCATTGAGTCATTTTCATGTATGGAAGACCCTTTTGGGCACGTTACATATTGTAAAGAAAATTTATTTGAGTCAAATCTAGAGTCAAAGACCCTCCAAGACCTCGTCATAGTGCAAAGAACAAGTCGGCCTCTATGAGAGGACAATTCGGCCTCAAGTTATAAATTCAACCTTGAAAAAGATCTACATATAAGGGAGACGTTGACCTCACTTGAAGGACTCCCTCACTATACACAAGTTCTATCGAGGAAGAGGAAAGGATGTGAAGAAGAGAAGGATAAGAAGAAGAAAATAAGAGCAATATTTTTGGATTTTTTTTAGGATACTACTCTTCACACATGCGAAGAAACTGGGTCAACTATTGCAACGGCTAAAGAGAAATTACAGAAGTAAATTTAGGGCATTCTTTGGAAGCCGAGTTTTCAAGAATAAAGAACTAATCCAAGAGAAGATGAAAAGAGAAGGAAATCATCATCTATTCCTCACGTTCAAAGGCTAGGGTTTCTACAGAGGAAAGTATCGAAGGTCAAAGTTGCAAAAGAATCTGTTGGGGGTTCGAAGTTGCAGAAGAATTTGTTGGAGGTTGAAATTGCAGAAGTTGTTGAGATCAAATTTGTTGGAACGAAAGCTCATCAGGGAGGAAATTTTTGTATTAGTATTGGAGGGGTTTTGGTCAAGGGTCATAGGTCTTGGAATTTGTCAATTGAAGATTCTATAGAAAGAGAAAAAATCTTGTGGGTTTTCCTCTCAAGGGGAGAGGTTTTGGCCCAGGTTGATTGCCTACATCTTGTGTCCTATTGTCTCATTGTTCTTTATGATTTGGTAGTTTTTTTATGATAATAATACAAAAAATAATCAAGAAAAATAAGAAGATAATTAAGATAAGTAAAAATATATCACAAGCAGTTATCAAAGTAAGATAAATTACCTAATCTAGCTAGACAAGGTTTCCCAACATAAGGAGTA
>APFE031151758.1:80358-105518 GCA_000404065.3 Pinus taeda
CCATGTTCCATATGCAAGTGTAGTCGAAGCCTGATGTATGCGATGGTCTGTACTAGACCAGACATTGCACATGCAGTGGGAGTATTGAGCAGGTTTATGTCAAAACCAGGGAAGGAGCATTGGACAACAGTGAAGCTGATTTTTAGGTATTTGCATGGTACTGGTGATTATGGTTTGTGCTACCAAGGAAGACCAGGATTGGATAGAATTTTGGATATTTGTGGCTTTGTTGATGTGGACTGGGCTAGAGATCTAGATCAGAGAAGATCTACAAGTGGGTATGTGTTTAACCTATTTGGAGGTGCAGTCAATTGGAAGAGTAAGAGACAATATGTAGTGGCACTATCAACAACAAAGGCAGAATACATGGCAACCACTCATGCAAGCAAGGAAGAAGTTTGGTTGCAGAGATTGTGTTCAAATATGGGGTTAGTACAAAGAGCTATAAAGATAGACTGTGATAGCCAAAGTGCAATTTTCTTGGCAAAGAACCCTGCATATCACTCAAAGACAAAGCACATTAATGTTTAATATCACTTTGTGAGAGATATGACAGAAGACAAAAAGGTGTTGCTGGTAAAAGCGAACACTTTGAAGAATACTGCAGATGCATTGACAAAATCTGTGAGCTCTGAGAAGTTCTCTTGGTGTAGAGAAACAATGGGTGTTGCAGGGCTAAATAAAGAAAACAACAAGTGGGACCATGTTGGGTTGTGTTATATTCTTTCTATGACTAGCCCTCCTAGTTAACCGAGGGGTTAGAAGGGGGGCGGAGCCCCCGCTTCGTTGCGCCGATTTCATAGCAAGGGGAATCATAGGGGTTTTGAGGGGTGCAGGTAACACCACTCTATGGGGCCCGGGGCAGCACCCTGGAAAATTTTGGTTTTGGACCCTATGTTTTTGTGCATGATTCTCGCACATGGTTTTGGACGCAATGGTTTTCGGTCCATGGTTTTGGACGCTTCGACATGTACAAATATGTATTGTAACATTGAAAGGAACATAATGAAAAATCAAGCTAGTAGTCCCGGTTTTGGGATCCAGGGGAAAATCTCTGTGTATATGTGTTTATGTGTTATGCTCTCGCATTGTCTATTTTCTGTGTTTTAGAATTCGTATGCAGGTAATTTCTATACGGGGTTAAAACCTACATGAACAAGTCTCATTTGATTGAAAACTTTCTTTTTGAGAATCTTTTTTCTTCTTCTTCTTTTCTTCTCTTTTTTTTTCTACACTACTGCTACCAGTATCTCCTTCATGCATGAGTTGCAACCTATCCTAAATTTATTTTGCAAAATTTAAATCTATTACTATGTCAAGATCCTTATTATGAAGATTGTTATACATTGCACATTTTTCCTTAGCATTCCATTGTTGTTCTTGAGTGGAGGGAGAATCACCTTTACTATATCCATCGCATACAAGCCTTCATACACCAGGTCCATAAGCTATCAGTTATACTTTAATCGTATCTCTCCATTCATGAAAGTTTGTTGTACAAATCACAGGTACACTATGATAATCCATATTCAACCAAGTCTACCTTCCAACTGTTATACTACCACTGAAGGAACATTCTCTTATACCAATTGATGGAAACTTTACTAAACTAAGAGGGGGAGGGGTGAATCAATTTAGTACATTCATGGACATAAAATTATTTTCTTTGAATTTATTAATTGAACTATTAAATGAGAATATTAACACATTATCAACAAATGATTTAATATATGAACAACAAGTAATATGTAAACCAAAACATTACATCATTACATAACAACAACATACATAAAGGGGGGAAACCATGACTTTGTTATTTTTGTAGGCTCCAACCTACAGAAGGCTTCTACCTCAAGTTTTCTGCAAGCTTCAACTTGCAAGGAAGCTCCAACTCCCATCAAATTTCTGCAAGCTACAACCCACAAGAGGCTCCTACCTCAACAAGCTCCTACATGTTCTTTATAAAGATGCAACTTGAAAGGAGACTACAATACCCTGATACATACAATAAATAAAATACTTGCTTTACCTAGTCTATAAATGTTCATACCTCCACCTTAGTATTTGCTTCTTCTTCTCCTCAAAACCACATCTGCTCTATATGTGTCAGGTAACTAACAAACAATAACTCAATCAAATCTCACATACTTGAAATCTCTAACATTTCAGCCTTCCAACTTCACACATTTTATAAACAAGCATTGATGGATGTTAGTATTCCAAACATGAATCTAAAATGACTAGTCTCGTCTCTTTACATTCCAAAGTGTCTCTTCATTTCCAAACTCTTTCAACTCTTGAATATTAAAAAAACATAACATAAATTTCAAAATATTCAAATAATATGCATTACTATAAGCCTTTACATAATGTACAAATCAACCTTGAAATAAGCAAAATAACATTTTTCATTGACTTTTCCTTTGCCTTATACCTTTGCCTTTTCCCTTGCATCATGTCTTTGCCTTATACTTTTGCCTTGCATCACAACAATTTCTTCAACATAGAAATCTATGCAATATTAGAAACCTTTACAACATAACAATATATCCATCACAACTCCTCCATGCCTTTGCCCTGCATTACATCAGCTCAATGTGACATATCAATTCCATCAACACAAACAAAAAGCCATGGCATGTCAAAGCCATCAACACAACTATACCTGCATGCAACAACATCTTCATTCAACTAGGTCATACCATTGCATGCCTCTATTCTATATTGTTGTGCATATCTCCTCACATTTTTTCCAAGCATCATAAGCATACCTCAAGGTCATGAGCATAAATAAGCTCAACATAAGCTCAACTCATTCATTAACATCTCAACTCATTCACTCTGCAATGCCATTTCTTTATTCTCTTATTGATTCTCTTTTGTTATTCCTTTACCATCACCTTCATCTATGATCAACATAGCAAGCATACCTTGTTGCTCCTGTTATTCCCTTACCATTAATGAAAACAATGCCAACAAAGAGATCAACCATGGAGGGTTGATAAATGCCCCACATATTGTTGGAAATGTTATTGCTAAATTGTTACTTACATTTCTATGGTTTCCTTTTTGTTTTTTTCTTTAAGAAACATGTACAGCCTCTACAGACACTATAACTACTACTACTTTCTATATAACTAGATTTGCCTTTTGAAGTAGACTTTAAGCCTTAGTATAGTTATGCATCAAAATCAGAATTTGGATGTCTTGAATTTGTGCTTGTCAAGTTATGCCTAGAGAAAGTACAAGGATCATTTCATTGATCATTAGAAGTCTTTTCCCAAGGGTGAGCAAGATATTGCTTTCTAATGTCCAAGTCACTTTGTGATATTCTATTCCTTTGTGTTTCTTTAGAAGATAAAATGTCTTCATACACTTTGATTTCCTTTGACTTAACTTCATCTTTTTCTTTTGCTCGCAGGTATTATTTATCCCAAGTCTGAAATCCATAGAATCCAATTGCATGGTTGTTTCTAATGAAACTACAATATTGCTTCCAAGTTGAGATTGAATGTCAATGTTTGGAGGATGAGAGATATACACATAAATCAAGGCTTATGAAGAATTTTTCTATACAATACTCATCCCTCATTGCATCTAGGTAGCTGAACAAATGCTACTCTCCTTATTTCTTAGTGTAATTTGTTTCCCTGCTTTGAATTTCCTGTGAGGTCTCCGTTTTTTTGTGTTTTTTTTTGGAATTTCCAATCCTCCTAATTTCATACAAAATGCAAACAATGATGGTCTTTCCAGCATTAATTGTTTCTTGTTCGGCTCTGGTGAATTTTGTAATTCACTAATATGTCATTCCTTTATTTGTTGCTAGTATTGCTCCCAAGAATCAAGCTATGACCTGATACCTCAACCATTTGTAGTGTGCCCAATAAACAAATACCTTTTCATTTATATCTTGATGAAAGTTGCTACATGACATTGGTGAATATATGATTCTATACTATACTTCAATAGAAAAATAATTAAACTGAGAAAGCTACTGGGTATTTTATCTTGTCTACTTGCAGGATTTCTTCTAGGGTTTTGATGATAACTTTTGCAATCATTATTGTAGTATGCTCTATAATCTTTAGCTTTATGACTGAATTAGTGCATGAATAGTAATAACCATAGCAAATTCTTATGTACTTGGATGAGTAGCATTCTCTCGATCATTTGAGGTTATTTTTCCTTGGAGGAGCCTCAGACCTTTGTCAATCCTTACTAATACTTGCATTATGTATGAATACATTGAAATGATCTTCATAGATTTTTGGTGAAGTGGTTCCTCCAAACCCATTTTGATATCCTTTCTTGATTTCACTAGGTTTAGAGCTCTGAAAGATATGGCTCTCGGGATTTTCCTTAGTTTTGATTTTAGCTAATTTAGGGATTTTATCTTCTTTGCATGAAGTCTCACCTATATAGCAAAGACTTGATTTGTCAAATGGTGACCTTTGGCAACTGAGGATATTATTTAATACTTGTGCACTCTTCAGATAATTGTGTAGCTTGTCAACTTCATTCCTTGAGGAAACAATCTCTTCTTCAAGCCTCTCATAATCTTCTTCTTTCTTCATTAGCTAGATCTTCATCACCTCTTTTGCTCTCTTTGGTTCTTCTAGCTAAATTTTTAGGGAGTTGATTTCTTCTCCATGTCTCCTTTCTTGTTAATGCAATTTTGCTTCAAGCTTGTTAAAGTCCTTAAAATATTTCTTCTTCTTGAGGTTTTAGGAGAACAACTTCTTCCTTTGTATGGTCAATGTCTTGATTATTTTCTTCAAGCTCTTTATTTTATTTTCTCATCCATTTATTTCTTCTAGAGGAGTCATTAGTTATGATTCAGGGTTTACTTCAACCTTTTCTGCAATGTATTTTTCATCTTTGTTATCTTTCATGTTTTTGGTTCCTTCATCTACTTTCTTTGGTTCATGATTATCCTTACACTCTTCTTCCACATGCTCTAGTTTTGATTTAGCAGGTACAATTCCATATTATTCATAGAGCTTTTGTAATTTTTACCAAAGTATTTAGCTGAAGAACATTGACCCACCTTGCCTTTTACAGAATCTGATAGATCACACAAAATTGCTTCCATCATTTTTGTATTGTATTCTTCTGATTCATCTATAGTTGTGTCTCAAGTAAAAATTGATTCCCATACTTCACATCCAAGGGCCTTATTAAAAAAAAAAAAAACAAAATTCTAGGGCTCCATAATACATAGTTTGTTCCATCGAACAAGGGAGTTTTTCCAACCTGGATTTTTTTGTTTTGTTTTGGTGACTGATGAGGAAATATCTTCAGAAGGCTTGGAGCCTTTCCTTCTTGACTTTTCCATTTGTGTTTCTAGGATCTACCTTCCAACTGTTAAGTTGTGCTTGAAGGTATCTACTCTAATACTAATTGTTGGAAATATTCAGATGGGGGGTGAATTCGTATTTCCTTACAATTGTTATATATGGCAGTTAATATCACTAGTTAAACTAGGACACAAGTTTGTAGAATTAAGAAAATATTTTTATTAATAAAATGGTGAGGACTCCAATCCTCTTACAAACAATAAAGCTCTAACCTATACAATAAATTATCACTCCTTCAAGGCTTCAACCTTGAATGAGGACTCTAATCCTTAAATATCAATCCAAGCTCCAACCTGGTCTCAATGAGGCTCCAACCTCTTGTGAGGACTCCAATCCTCGAAAATTTATCCAAGCTCCAAATTGATCTCACTGAGGCTCCAACTGCTTATCAAGATTCCAATCCTCTTATGCTAATTCAAGCTACAACCTTTCCAGAATGCTTCCAAAATATTGTCTTCATTAGCTACTTCAAAAGGGTCTTCAAGGTCTGCTTCAATAAATGTCAACAAGTCCACTTCAGGGCTCTCCATTATTAGCTGCAATAATTCTTCAAGAATTTCTCCACTAGGTCTCTACAAAATCTATTCAAAAGTCTAAAGGTCTACTTCAAGGGCCTTCAGAAGTCAATTGAAGTATTCAGTTCTTCTACAGGGAGGACTCCAAAGACTACTTTATGCTCCTTTAAAACTGGATTTAAAGATTACTGCACAAATTGTCTCAAGATTACCCACAAGGGTTTCTCCAAAGGGTATCCAAGAACTATGCTTTAGAAATTTACTTTAAAATACTATTCAAGTTTCTTCACATAATGCATTAGGTCCTTGTTTTAAGGTTTCTATAGTCTCCTCAATCAGTTTCTTTTAACCTGCTTAACAAGTGTCTTTAAATCAGCTCAAGTGCTCACCAAAATTGTTTGTTTCAATGTTCTTGAAGTATGTTGTAGAAACAACTTTCAAGGCCTACTCAAAGGTAGTCTAAAAGAGTTTTTTTTCTCATCCATAAGAGGAATGAAGTTGTGTTATATTGTAGGTCTCCTCAAGACCTATGTAAGCACCCCTCCCAAATTTACCCTATTTCACCGGTATGTAGGGGTAAACATGAGAGGAAGAGTTACTATGATATAACCCAACCTCCATGTTTTAGTTATGGAAGTGGGGTCAATAAATGGAACTTGTTGACTACAAATTGACATCCTACAGGGCTTACAGGACACTCAGGGCCCAAAGGACCACCCCCAGGTGACCAAACCCTGAGCTAGATATATGTTTCAGTGACTTAACACCCCAACTGCATACGCAAGCCTACAAGGGTGTGATTATGACCCTCCAACCACATGCATGAGCCTACCTGGGTGTGGTTGTGACCTAAACTACTTAGTTCAATGCCTTCGGTCCCAAGATCTAAGCCACAATTCTAAGCCAGCCTCCAGAACACTGCCCAAAACCTCCTAAACTTTCCAGAATGATAAAAGACTTGAATACAATGCCAATCATACCAAACTTGATCAAATACTTGACCTAAACAGGCATAATCATGACATTCATTTGGTCAAACATATCATGAACATGTAATCTACAAGTCATGAATGCATATATAAACATAGGAGTTTGAAACTTATCTTGGAATCATCAAGAAGGTCCAATGCCCTCTCGTAATAGTTACAATAACAATTGTTAGCCCATGCATTCATTAACCATCAAATACTTATCAATTCTTGAACAAGACATAACTAGAGTACATTGCAAATCCATGCTTATAACCAACACATAAATAGATTATTAACCATGACATAACAACCATCAAATCACCATTATAACATATACAAGTTCTCATAGAATACAATAGGGAAATAGCTCTTATTGCTTATGCAAAAGCCAACCAAGTCAGGGACTTCCACGTACCACCTAACCATAGATTAGGTTGAACCAAATCTTTCTTTCAACCAAACACCCTTGTTCCATATTCTAAGCATGGATGTGGGAACTCAAGACATAAACAACCAGGGCTCTCCATAGATTAAACCACCTCTACCCTCAGGCTACAGCGATCCCGCCAAAACTGGTCAAGGTATCACAATGCCCCAAAAAAGCTTGGATGCTTAAAAATTTCTTCATCATTATCTTGAGGAATTTGCATGTCTCCACCCACCTGATGAGGGATTCTCAAAGATTAAACCTCCTCCATCCCCAACCCTTGGGAATTTTCCTGTGATCACCTCACCCCATTCCAAAATCTTCCAGCAATCCAAATCTCAACCAAACAAAAGAATTCCATCACTCCATGGCTATCCAGAAATGGCAAGGCAAGGATGAAACCACTATCACATAAGAAAAAACCCATGCAAATGACAGCAAGAGAACCAAATATACAAATGTGTGTACCATCCGTTCACAAACCGACTAGGAAATCATACATGCAACCTGTTACCTGCAAGTCTTCATGTTGAAGCTTCTTAATCCAACCTTTCTTGTCCTTTGCTCTCATTATCCTTCCTTTTCCTTCCTTTGTTTGCTTTCTCCAATGCTAGAGTGCTTCAAGAATTCTTTAACTGTGCAATAGTATGAGAGAATAGAGAGAGCTCCAAAACGTAATTGACTAAAGTTAAACTAGCAAAAGATGTGCACTGATCCTCAGTAGCTTTTTTATCATTGAGGCCTCTATTTTCTTCATTTTCCTCTATTTTTCCTTCAATCTTCCTCTCGTGCAAATATGTGACCTTTCATCTCCCTTTTCTCCTATTTTCATTTATTTTCGTAAAGAAAATGTCAATTAATGCCTCTTTGCCTTTGCCAATTTCTTTAGCCATAATAAATTGAAAGTGTTTTCCCCAACATTCAGCTTGGAATATGTGTCCCATTTCCTTGGTCTTATTCTTTTGCCTCTATTAACTTTTATTACATGAACTTTAACCTGGGGCTTTTACAAACCCCTCCCCCTTAGGGGAAAACTGTCCTCGGTGTTCTATGACACCTATGACGAACAAGACCGTTGAAAACCAAAACATACTGCCCATGTAGCTTTATAACTTAGCTTGATGTAGTATTTACAATGAACAACCTACTGAAAAACAAAACCAACATGACAAACATGAAAACCATACCACTTATTGGAGCTTTATAACACAACTCATTGTGGTATTTACAATAACAAACATACATATTCATGTATATATACCAAAAATTCATTTGCTTTCATTGGAAAATAATGAAGGATATATAGCCCGCATCTGATCAACCATCTACTATGTAGCTTCGTCGAGCCCAAAGCGCTTCCACTACACTTTAACTTGCTCAATTTCTCTATTTCAAAGCATGAGTTGTTTTCGTTGCAATATGCACTGGGTTTTCAGCTGGAATTATCCTTCTAGATCCACCTACAATATAGGCCAGTCAATCACCTGATCAACATCCGTCATACATCTTTTAAGTAATGAAACATGGAAAACATCATGGGCTTTCACTTTTGGTGGTTGTGCAAGTCTGCGGACCATTGTTCCAATCCTCTTAAGGATCTCAAAAGGCCTACAATATCGAGATTCCAACTTAGCACATGACCCAATCCTCAAGGAGCTCTTATTAGGATTGATGCACAAGTACACATGCTCCCCAACCTGAAACTCCTTAAACACCCTATGTTGATCTACATAATTCTTCTACCTGTCCTATGTTTCCTTTAAATTCTTCTTGATAACCTACATTTCCTATTCCATCTCTACCAACATATTCGGTCCAATCAGGACCCTGTTCACTTGATCACTCCAACTAATGGTATTATTACAACTCCACCCAAAAAGTGCCTCAAAAACATTCATATTTAAGGACTCCTGATATCCATTATTGTAAGAAAACTCTACAAGTGGAAGATACTCCTCCCACCTCCTTTGCTCATGCATAACATACATCCTCAACATGTCCTCAAGAATATTGTTGACCCTCTTTATCTGTCCATCTATCTGCAGATGATAAGTTGTGCTATAGACCAACTCTATACCAAAACCTGCAAATAACTCCTTTTGAAACCTAGGAGTGAAATTGGCATCTTTGTCTAACACAATCTTATTATGAATACCATGCAACCTCACTATCTCTGTGATGAAGACCTGAGCTACCTAACTAACTAAATTAGTAGACTTCACTGGAATGAAGTGAACTAACTTGGTCAACCTGTCAACCAAAACCATGATGGAATCATGTTGTCTAGATTTCCTCGTCAAACCCATAATGAAATCCATGGAAATGACCTCCCATTTCCACTCTAGAATGGAAATCAGTTGTAATTAACCACCTGGATGCTTGCACTCTGCTTTTACCTATTGACAATCCAAACACCTTGTGACAAACTCAACTACCTCTTTCTTCAAATTCAACCAATAGTAAAACTTATTCACAGTTATCATAATCTTTTGATATCATGGGTGACCTGAATAAGGTTTAACATGAAATTCCCTCAAGATAAACTTCTTGAGTTCATTGTTTTCTGACACATAGATCTTGTCCTAAATCTCACTAAACCATTTATCGTGAGATCATAATCCACATCCTGATCACCTATGCCCTACTGTTGTAACCTGTGGCTTAAGTTGTTGGTACTTGTCATCTTGTTGTCTTACTAGTAAGATACAATCATATAAATCTATCCCATATGAACTCATAGTTGCAATGTGATTTACCTACACTCTTATGCCAAGAGCATCTACAACCTTGTTCTCCTTACCCTTAATGTACCTGATCTCGAAGTCAAAATCACTAAGCATGGCCAACCATCTAGCTTGCCTAGGATTCAGATTAGGTAGGTCAAACAAGTATCTCAACCTACTATGATCACTCATAAACACAAACCTAATGTGAAGAAGATAGCACCTCCACGTATTCAATGCATGAATGATCTTTTCCAATTCAAGATCATGTGTCACATAGTTCTTCTTGTGCTCATTTAGTTTCCTTGACTTGTAGCATACCACCTGTCCCTCTTGCATCATGATTCCACCAAGTCCTGTCTTGCAAGAATCTACACACACTACGAACTCTTTGTTTGGATCTGGAATACTTAGAAATAGAGTGTTTGTAAGCAACTACTTCAACTGCTTGAAATTGGCTGCACATTCCATTGTTCATTCAAATTACTTCCCTTTTCGCTGCAAATATGTAATAAGATAGGAAATCTGTGAAAAGTTCCTGATGAACCTCCTGTAATAACCTGTCAACCCCATGAATGATTTGACCTCATCCACATTTCTAGGAGTTTCCCATTACATGATATCTTTGATCTTTTCCGGATCCACTGTTATGCCCTTCTTGGAAACAACATGCCCCAAGTAATGGAATTATGTCTAAAAGAAACTATACTCACTAAGCTTGGCATACAATTGATGCTCTCTTAGAATATATTAATATATCATCAATGAATACTATCACAAACTTGTCCAGATAAGGACGTAAAACACTATTCATCAAACACATGAAAGTAGTTGGAGTATTAGTCAAACCAAAATGAACCACAGCAAACTCATAATTCCCATACCTGGTCTAGAAAGCAGTGTTCTAAATGTCCTCCTCTTTGATGCGTACCTGATGATATCCTAATCACAAATCAATCTTTGAGAACATTGTTGCTCCCTTCAGCTGATCAAATAAGTCATCGATCCACGGCAATGAATACCTATTATGAATGGTTACCTTGTTCAACCGTCTGTAATCAATGCATAACCTAAGAGTACCGTCCTTCTTCACAAACAACACTGGTGCACCCCAAGGAAATACACTTGGCCTAATGTATCACTTGTAAAGAGTTTCCTTCAATTGCAACTTCAATTCCACTAGATCTGGAGTGCTTATCCTATATTGTGCATTTGGTATTGGTGTTTCCCTTGGTACCAACTCAATAGCAAAGTCCACTTCCCTATGAGGAGGAAACTCTAAAAGCTCTACTAGAAACACATCTTGAAACTATTGTAAAACTGGATACCTCTTCAAGACTTCCATATCCTCAGCATCCTTACCTTTATCACTAGAAATATGCACTACAAACAATACACACCCTTTCCTGCAACTATGCTTTGCCTGCATAGTTGTATCTATTCTCACCAATGTAGGCTTCTTCTTACCCTATAATATTGTCTTCTCTCCATCATCATCCAAGCACTCAATAGCCTTCAAATAACAATCCATCTTAGTCATATGAAGATACAACCAATCCATACCCAAAAGCATATTGAACAAACTCAATGGAAACACATTTGGATGCGGTAATATAGGCATACCATTCAGCTCAAATGCACAAGATCTTACCTAATGATGAACTCTTTTCTTAGTACTTATAGCCAATTGCACCAACCAAGACTTTGCATGCACTTCTTTACTTAAATCACACTTATCTACCAGGTGAGGGTTAGCATAACTATAATTAGATCCATGGTCATTCAAAATAGAAACAATGCAATGACATATCTTACCTTCCATCTCAATGATGGATGCCTGGTGATCCTCCTGCTTTTTGTCAAATGTTGCATGGATCTGAGGAATTGTTTGTCCAACATTCCCAACTATTTGTGACTCCAGGGCATTGTAGATCTGAGGTATGCCACCATGATACAACAGAAAATCCTTCTTGCGATGGTCCTTTCCACATATCCAACACTTCAACAGTTCTCTTCTACTACCCTTATTTTGTTGCTTTCCAAGTCGAGGTCCATGCCCCTTCTCAACTGCATTAAACTTATTGTAAGGAGTGGCATTTTTCTTCTCACCTGCATCCTGAGGTCTTGCTCGCTTTGGTGGCCACTTCCCTTTAGTCTTGTTATTCCCTTTCCCACCCCTTTCCAACCCTACTTGGACTCAGTCTTCCGCTTCGATTGCTCATAATAGTGCTTCAATTTTTCAATGGCTTCCTCCAACAACCAAGGTTCACCATACTCAATATGATACTTAAATGTTAATGGAAATCCACTGATAAATCTCTGAACTTTAGTCTTCTCATCCTTGAGATAAGGCACATACCTCAAAAACTCCAGGAACTTAGTCGTGTATTCCTTGTTTATCATGGATCCCATCTTCAACTCACATAACTCCTTGGCCTTTCCATCATAGTACCTCTCTGACAAGTACTTATTCCTGAAGAGTCTCTTGAACCCATGCTAATTCAACTCCTTTATCTAGATGCATTTAACATGCTTCACATCTTCCCACCATATGTATGTTTTCCCTTTGAGACTAAAAGTAACTATCATGGCCTTCATGTTCTCTGTGTAATCATCCACCCAAAGAACTTCTTCATCCCAAGCAACCATGCCTCTACATCTTCTAGATTCTTCAACTCTCCATCAAATGTTGGTGGCTTAGCTTTCTTGAATTCATCCAACAAGTATCCCCATTCACTCCTCCTATAATGATGATAACAATTATGACCATGATACATGTCTGAACCAGAACTAGAGCATAAAACATATCCATCGCCTCTCCAATCAGGTTTATCCGAGAACCTGCCATCTCTTACTATATCATCTATGTTCGACCTGTGCCCACCATGAGACTTTCTACCATATGCCCCATTCGTCTTGTCCTCTTGTCCATAACTAATCCATGGTTGTCCCTGTCACTGCATATCTGACAAACTCTGAAGGATAACTGCATTGACCTCTACTTGCTTTTCCTTTGCCCAGGTAAGACTTTCCTATGACTGAATGATCTTGTCATTATCCACCTTGCAAAAACTGATTTCTGCCTTTGATATTCTCAAGATTTCTGCTATGTCTAGAGAGTAATCATCTCTATGTTGCTCCTATGATCTATAAGGAGAGTATCGTGAACTATAATCCACCATTTTGTTGGTCACCTTTGATCCTCTTCTTCCTGCAAACATACCATGTCAGATAAACCAAATATAAACACAATCAAACATACTTTAGTAAAGTTCAGGGGAGGCTATCTCATTTGCAAGATAAATCGAGATTAGCATGATACATGTGTATACATAATCATATCAATATATCGACATCATGCATGATAACACCAACTGCATACAATGATCTCATGCACAATAACAATAACCGGGAAAATGAAGGCATAACTACCACATATACATTGACATGCATGCATAACAAACACATTATGCCCATCCATTGCAAGCGTTGAAACTGGGAGCTCTGATACCACTCTATAACCACCCCTCCCACATTTACCCTATTTCATCGGTTTGTAGGAGTAAACATGAGAGGAAGAGTTACTATGACATGACATGACTTCCAAGCTTCAGTTATCGAAGTGGGGATGACAACTGGAACTTTCTGACTACAAATTGACATCCTACTGGGCTTACAAGACACTCAGGGGCTAAAGGACAACCCTTAGGTGACCTAACTCTGAGTTGGATGGCTTTTTCTTTGACTTAACACCACAACTGCTTACACAAACCTACAAGGGTGAGGTTGTGACCCACCAACCACATGCACGAGCCTACCTGGGTGTAGTTGTGACCTAAACTGCGCAATTTAGTGCCTGTGATCCCAAGATCTTAGCCACAATTCTAGGCTAGCCTCCATACCACTACCCAAAACTTCTTGAAAATTTCCAGAATGATAAAAGACTTGAAGACAATGTGAAAATTTATGAATCTAACAAACCAAAAATCCTACTGCAGTAAACTGGTTTGCATTACCTACTTGTGTTCTTCAGTTTAACAAGTTATTTTCAGAAATATTTGTAAAATATTAATGCAACTACACTGCAACCTACACCAATATATAGATCAAGTACTTAAAAATAAATGAGACAATCACACAAAAGACACACTTATTTTTGGACTAAACGTCCTCAGAAAAACCCAATGTGGAAAAACTGGTGCAACAACTCTAAGGGTTTTCTATTATTAAGCAGAAGTTCTAAATACAAATGTTGGTTTCCCTCCTGGAAAACCAATGGCAAAGATATACAATGGCGTAAAACCTGAGTGAGCTTTACCTCACTTCACTCGACAAATTCTGGTTGATCCGGCAGCAAAACTAGCTTGCCTGGCTACAATTGTGCTACCCCTTCGTAATAACTACGTGGGCCTGCATGGAGCTCTCTCAGGCTCTGCGTCAGCTTTCCTGATTGTTCTGGCAATTCCC
Organism: Pinus taeda; assembly: GCA_000404065.3. Lineage (NCBI taxonomy): Eukaryota > Viridiplantae > Streptophyta > Pinopsida > Pinales > Pinaceae > Pinus > Pinus taeda. The sequence goes on from APFE031151758.1 coordinate 94,819, forward strand.
CGTATTTTTGCGTGGAAGTTAGCTCTTCCTCACCGTCCCTTCTAGCTCTGCGTGGGCCTAGACTAGCTCAACGTCAAATCTCTTGGATATTGTGTTACCTCCACAAGCTTCTCTCTGACTCTCTGTCTGTATTCCCAAACTATCATTGCCCCTCAGCTACAATATCTCCCCAATCGATTTCCCTCCTGAGAACTTCTCACCTCAGAAAATCGATTTCCTCAATCTCTCTATGTATCTTCTTCAACTAACCACAAGCCTCCATTTATAGTTTTCCTGTTAAGAAATCAACGACCGTGATCTAATCTCTAGTCAATGGCTAAGATTAAATTAGACTTGATCCTCGTCTCCTAGAAGCTTCTCACCCATATTTTCATTAATACCCCTTAATATTTTAATTTTCCGAAGTTTAGACGTAGGAACCCCGTTAAAAATATTAATTATTTTAATAAAATACAATCCGGGTAGAATTTCACCAAATGATTTATGATTCTTGGAGATCTCATGATTTCTAGTCCCTCCACAAAATTTCAAAGCTAGAGCACATTCGATGCTACCCAAAAATCAACACTACCTCTCAACGAGGAATGTGCTCTAGCAATACTTCCTAGTAGAAGTATCACACTGATCCACGACATCGATCCTCTGTGTTGTTGATGCTTGGCCTGCTACCCCTCATCCACTGCATTGCTGCAACCTGTACCACTGCCCATGAAACTTCCATTTTCACTACTACATCTGTACTACAACTCCCTTTCAGTATGCTCCATCATGCTACCCATAGCACTACCATTGTTAACTGTTGCACTGCAACTCAGTTCCCGAGAAGTAAGCAACTGAAAAGATACCCAAAAGCTGACATGTTGGTCAGTCGGGATGTCCTTGGATGCTAAAGCTGTGTATGCTTCTAATCTATGTTGACTCTCTGATGCTACTGCGTTGTTGTTGTATCTGCTCTGTGCCTCCCGCACTGTTGCAACACTCCACTGCACTGCTTCAGACTTTGGCACTCTAGCTCTGCAACTATTTCTCCATCATCCCTCACACCAATTGACTCTTTTCATTCTGCTACTGTCATCAAGGGCTCCCATAGCCATATGTGATCCAAGAGTTTGGGCACCTCAAGGATCCTGCCCCCACTATAGTCCTCTCGACTACAACTCAATATCTCCCCACCTCTTACCTAGAGGCGCATGAGCACTCATGGCACAATCCTCATCGTCCTCCTTGTCATCTTGCGTTGGAATAGCCTTTGAGTAGACTTGTCTTCTTTTCCCTTCTTCTGAGCGAACTGCATGGCGAAATGACCCATTTCTCCACATCTGAAGAATCTAACTTTGGATATGTCCTTTTTCTTTCTCTTCTTCTACCCTTGTTGTCCTGTTAATGAGAGAGTCGCATCCTCCTCTTCCTCCTTCTTGATTTTGATCCCTTTGTTGTTGCTTCCTGCCTTGGTCAATCATTTGATCTCTTCTTGTCGAAGAGCTTCCCACATCTCCTCCCAACTGGGAAGAGAAGCCCTTCCAAAGATGCTTTGGACAAAGGTTTCCAATTCTTCAGTGACCGCATTCAGGGCAGTCTTGACCATGAATTCAGCATCTGGCGTAAATGCTATGAAAGTTAGCTGGTCATGGATCCTTTGCAACCTAAGAAGGAAGGGATTGATTTCTTCTCCCTTCTACATATGAAACTGTCTCAGCTAACTCTCAAGCAACATCTTCCACTGAACAGGAGTTCCCTCGTACAAAGTGGTCAAGGCCTCCCACATTTCCCTTTCTATGTATTTCTCAGCAATATGTGGGATCACATGATCCATGACCCCATCCAAGATCATGCACTTCGCTTCTGCATGAGCCTCCTCATACTTCTTGAAAGGATCAACATTAACCAGAATAATAACCATCCTCAAGGAATAATACTTGATGTGATTTTTATCCAAAATTTCCAAGATCCTGACCTTCCAGAAGACGAAGTTGGATGCTCCATCCAAACTCTCATGATCCCTCATTCTGTTAACAACCATCTCTACTCAAATGAATGTCAAACAAGTTCTCTTCTCCCTCTTTCCCTGCTGCCCCAAAAAAACTTGGATTTGGATTTATTTGGTGCTATAAATCTTCTAAGGAACAAGCTCCCTCTAAATTTTGATTTCCTTCATGGAAATCCTTCTGCCAACAACTGTCGAACCACCCCACTCTGATCTCTCTTTGTCGCTACTCAGCACTAGATCTAGATTTCTTGGAAAGAAATCTTCTGAGGAACTGATTCCCTTTACTTTGCTTCTGCCCCACTAGGTATTATTCTGCACTAACAAAATCGACACCCCACCAACAACTCCAGATGAAATCTATGTTGCACCTCTAACCATGACAACTAGAAAAATGAGACTCAGCAATCTCTGCGTTGACCCAGTAACCACTATGTTGTCCTCTGCAGCAATAGAATCACCCAATTAGGCTGATGCAGGCTCTGCGTGACCCTCCCTTGGTGACTGTGTCACCCCTCCTCTTCTCTCTTGACCAGAAACTACGTTGTCTCTCGGGATAGTTGTCTTCACACACATATTTTTCCTCTGTCCTTTCGTTGATGGCTTCAATCCTTCTTGATCTGTAATTTCTCTGATACCATGTGAAAATTTATGAATCTAACAAACCATAAATCCTACTACAGAAAACTGATTTGCATTACCTACTTGTGCTCTTCATTTTAACAAGTTATTTTCAGAAATATTCAGAAAATATAATGCAAATACACTGCAACCTGCACCAATATACAAATAAAGTACTGAAAAACAAATGAGACATTCACACAAAGGACACACTTATTTTTGGACTAAACATCCCTAGAAAAACCTAATGCACGAAAATCGGTGCAGCAGCTCTGAGGGTTTTCTATTATTAAGCATAATTTCTTAATATAAATGTTGGCTGCCCTCCCAACAAACTAGTGACAGAGAAATACAATGGTAGAAAACTTGAGTGAGTTTTACCTCACTTCACCCAAAATATTCTGGCAGCAAAACTAGATAGCCCTGACTACAACTGTGTTTCCCCTTTGCAGTAACTGTGTGGGCCTGCGTGAAGCTCTATGAGGATTTGTGTCAACTCTCTCGGTTGTTTCGATAGTTTCCAACAGTTCGTCGGATTTCTACGTATAAGTCAACTCTTCCTCTGCATTGGCCCTTCTAGCTCTACGTCAAGGCTGCATGGGCCCAGACTGGCCCAAGGTCAGCTCTGTGTCAAGGTTACGTGGGCCCAGACTGGCCTAGCATCAGCTCTGCGTCAAGGTTGCATGGGCCCAAACTACCCCAGCGTCAGCTCTGCGTCAGGCTTGCGTGGGCCCAGACTGGCCCAGCGTCAGCTCTCCCAGCTACTACACTACCTCCACAAGCTTATCTTCGCCTCTTTGTCTCTATACACGAACTATCACTGCCCCTCACCTGCAAGATCTCCCCAATCAATTTCCCTCCTAAGAACTTCTCACCTCATAAAATTGTTCCTCAATCTCTCTGTGTACCTTCTCCAACTAACCCCAAGCCTCCATTTATACTTTTCCTATTGAGAAATCAATGGTCATGATCTAATCTCTAATCAACAGATAAGATTAAACTTGACTTGATCATTGTCTCTTAGAAGCTTCTCACCCATATTTTCATTAATACCCACTAATATTTTAATTTTCCTAAGTTTAGACTTAGGAACCACATTAAAAATATTAATTATTTTAATAAATTACAATTCGAGTGAAATTTCACCAAATGATTTATGGGTCTTAGAGACCTCATGTGTTCTAGCCCATCCACAAAATTTTGGAGCTGGAGCACATCTGATGCTACCCAAAAATCAATAGACAATGCCAATCATACCAAACTTGATCAAAGACTTGACCTAATCAGGCCTAACCATGACAGTCAGTTCATCAAACATATGATGAACATGTAATCTACAGGTCATGAATGCATATATGAACATAGGATTTTGAAACTTATCTGGGAATCATCAATAAGGTCTAATGCCCTCTCATAATAATTGCAATAACATTTGTTAGCCGATGCATTCATTAACCATCAAATACTTATGTTGCCTTGGTGGGTCCTGACCCAGGTTCAGAGTTAATTGCGCTAAACCCTAAACTACTAGACCTTTCGACATCAACCCGTGTAGCGCAAGCTGAAGTCTCACCCGAGGCAGTATGGGGGGATGCTGGAACCAAGTTTCTGCATCCAGAGATCAATGTGATGTATTTTATTGCCCTATATTTGCCTCCGCGTAGACCTATAAGATCCTAAGGCTTGGTATTGCAACTTTACTTAAACAACCCTTAGACATTCGCAGAAGTCTACGATAGGGTTTTGTGGACCCTTAACAGATAAAACATCCACTTATGTGCACCATAAAACAACCCTAGATTTGAGTTCGCATAGATCTACTTAAGTATTTAATAAACACAACATCATGTATTATAATCTTTACATAAATACTCAACATGCAATACCTACAGTTATCAAGACTTATCCAACAAAATCGTGCATCAATACATCAATATTTCATAAAGACATTTATTCCATCAGAGCATATATAGTAGACAGATAAACACATGAATTTCTCCAACAGTCTTCTTTATTGATGTTCAATATGGTGTTACAGACTCAATCTACCTTACGCACTCAGTTGCAGGGGTCCGCGAACTTAGCTACGGACTCTACTCCAAACCTCTGCGCACTTAGCTACAGAGCCTTTCCCTCCTCTACGACTCACTTCTCTGTGTTATCTCCTATTGGCCCATTACATCCATCATTATTAGATCATTGATCAATGCCTTAAACTCTCTAAGACACGCCTATTTATAGCCTTTCTTCATACAATCCCATGGTCTGCGGACCATGGGTAGATCTCAAAACCAACTTGAATTTACATAAACAAGAGGCTAAACCCCTTTTGACTTCTAATTATCTACATGCTCCACATCCAAAATTTTCGGAGACTTTACATATTTTTACCAAAATTTACATCTTTTTACCAAACTTACATCAAAACTTAGGTTTTTAACCCCAAAACTGACCCAGGGGACCCCATCCCAACATGCCCCCAACGCAAAGGTCGTGACTCACCCTTGAGTCACTCGGCTAGTGCGGTGATCTTGTTGTGAAGATCCCTTAGCTCCACTTGCATAACCGCTACCTCAGCAATGCTCTGCATAGCTCCCTGCTTAACTTTTTCGACGAGCTACTCTGTAGCTGGTCCTTTCGCGGTCAACTTGATATTTTGTTATGTTTGCTGCAAACTCGTCAACTTCTCCTAAATGTTGGTTGTTACTTGGCAAGCTTCGTCTAACCAAGGTCCCAACCGAGCCTTTAGCACGACCTCCTTCTGTTGGGTTGCTTCTACCTATGTGCGGAGCTGCTCCCCCCCTGCAACTTGGTGAGGCGCTATGCTAGAGAAATTGAGCGCACTGTCACCCGGACCTCATCATACTACTTTTGCAGCTCGTGAACTTCTATGTGCAACATTTGCACGGTCGGGTCTTCCTGCAACACTAATTCCATCACCTATTCAAATAAGGTCGAGCAGTCAGTGATTGCGGAATCCAAAGTGGTCATTCCTTCTTTTATAGCGGCTACACGTTGCTCCCTGACCTCGGGCGAAGTCGAAGGCTATGATTTGAGTTGCAGCTCCGTGATTTTCATGTTGAGTTCAAATTGAATTCTTCCAACCTCTACCTTTGCCTTGCGGACGCCTACAGCTAATTTTCAGATTTTGGCCTCCGGTTGTGCATCCTCGAGTATGTGGAACTCCGACAATGCTCTGCATGCTTCTACTACTGCAGCCACCAGCTTGGAATTTTGTGCCTAGATAGTAACTCTCTCCTTCCGAGCCTGTGTCTTCTCGGTGAATATTTGTTCATTGTTCACCCAGTACTGATTGATTAAACTTAGAACGCGTTGCTCTTGAGCTCTCAATTCCTTTGCTACTCATGTCTGCGACGCCTAAAGAAATTCGTTGGGGAGCGCTGCAATGTTCAACGCGACGTCCTTAAGGGTGCTCAAAATAACTCAGTCATCGATCGATTCTACTCATAGGGACCCTTCTGGTAGCACAACTGATCGAAGGTCCATTGTCCTTACTAGTTCTGCAGCCTAAATTGTCCACGGTTCCAGGCTCATTTGTGTTGCACTCACTTGACCTGCGCCCACCTATATTCTTCTAGTTTGGATCTACAGTTCATGCAGATCCTTCTAGATGCTCCCCGACGTCTTCATGTACTGTTACTTGAATTTTTGCAGCAGCTCAGTTGTAGTATCCTTGACTTTATCGTTGATCTCATCGAGATTTCCCTCCGTCAAGGTCATGGGATCCACCTACGTTTTATCCGACGTTTGCTTCTTCCGGGCACCCTCCTACTGCTGCTCGTTGTGCTTCCTCAGCCAAAATGGGGTGCTCTACCCCTCATCTCCTCCACCACCCTGTTTAGATTGTTCTTCCTCCTCTGTTGTGAGCGAAGGGGACTTACTGCTTCTCTGTGATTCGCAATTCTCTTGCTCGAATTGCTCCTTTGCAACGCGTTCCTTCTCCATCCAAGCATTTCCTGCGGCTTCCTTTTTCTGCTGTGTGACCAAATTTTGCGCAGCCTGTTTTGCTGCATCCTTCCTCTTCTACTCAGCCAAGCTACCCTCGCCCTTGCAGTTTCCTACATCCAAATTTGATGGGGTGCGCCAATCTATTGGCCAATGCTTGATCACCTCCTGTATGTCGTGATCTTCAACCAAGTATGGTAAATCATACCATTTCTACTGCAGGCCTTTTCACGCTTGAATGTAGACGCAGTGGAAGTCAGATTTGAACGCAGCATATAGCAACAACTGCTCATACAAGGTCAGGGACAACCTTGACTGCTGATTGATGGCCATGCAGAAACTCATTTCCATCAAGACCCAAAAGATCTTTGTTTCTGTGACCCAGCGGGGTTCTTCGTGGCCCAGAGGGAGGCAAACTGTGCGGCCTTCGACAATCCTTCCTTCAACGAAGGAAACTAGCTGTCCTCTGGTAGATCCCATGCAACCAGCATGATGGAGAGTAGCAACCACGCATAGTGGAAGGGTTTTCTCTCATCCTGGACCTCGCGACAATCGCAAGGAATTCGCTACATTAGTACCACAACAAATTAAACTGCACGCCCTTCGCACATTGTGCAGCTAACGATACCACAGGTGCTGGAACCTCCTCTGTGTGGCACTTCCTCATAACCTTTACAACTAGTATTTGGGTGGCAATCTTCACCGCAGGGTCATTGATAGACGTGATGGAATAGCCATGCAGAATTTTCACAAGCTCAAACTCCTTTTTCATTTTATCCGCCAAGTCTTTTTCTCCTACCTTTCCGCCAAAATCCTTGGTCGAATTCAAGCCTTCATGCAGCAAGTGCGTGTTCCTGTGGATGAGCATGTCCATGAAGGGTATAGGCGCTCCCAGCCATAAGCACCCATCATGCACGAGAGTAAGTAATTTCCACACACAAGTGGTCTTAATCGTAGTGCGATGATAGTGGGGCACCCACAACAGTTTCAATAACCCGGAATTTTCCACTCCGTGGATCCATTCCACCATCTCCAACTCAGTGACACCTGAATCTCGGTAGTAAACATGCTTCATATAATTTTTGGTTGCTAGGTGCTGGAACCTCTCATGGTCCGCCAGGTCCCAATCCTCCATCTTCAGGAGGGGATTCGCACGAGGCACGGACCTTCAAAGGGGACCTGCTCCGACAGTAGGAGCGTAGAGATGATGAATTTGTCAGAATCCGGGTCCTTGGTGACCTTTGTCTTCCCCTTTCGTAGAGGGATGTAATCAGGTAACTTCGTAAAGGGCTCTACTCCCTTGGTACTGGCTTCTTCTGCTTATCCTTCTTCGACTCCTGGGTTTCTCTAATAGGTGTAGGCTTCGACCAAGACAACCTCAGCGTCGTAGGCACAGGAGCTAGAGCCTCCATGCTCACCACCTCTGAAGCAGCTCCTTCCAATGCGATATCTCCCCTAGTGCTCATAGTCTTAGTCGAGCTCAGACCCAACATGGTTTCAAGGATAAATTTCTGGTTTAACTCGGGTAAATTGGCAAAAGTAGGGCTCACGACCAAATCCTTAAAGAACGAGCATCTCATAAGCAACAAACAACTTAGCTCAAAAACTCTAAGTGTGCAAATTGTTCTCTGTTGGACCAGAATGTGTAATTTATAGGGTTTTTGAATTCAAATCCGACCGTTCCCCCAAAAATTCGATCAGTAATGTTTTTTGGTGGTAGATCTTCAAAGATTTTAGCCTTAAATTTCACCAGCCCGCTCCTTTTAATTGTCTCTTGGTATTCAAATAATGAACAATGACTCCAACGGTTACTTTCTTGTTGTGTTGCGCGACACCTCCCTTCATAGTGCAGCTTCGTGCGCGCAGCTTCTTATATTGTAACTTCATCATATTCTGCGCAGCCCACCTGCAACATAGTCCTCCAACCCAGGCAGTGTAGTTTATAGTCTCGCGCTCTCTTGAAATTGCCAGGAGCACTAATATTGTCCTGTCGTCATATAGTAATTGAGTTGGATCCCCGGTATTTGGCTTCAATTGACTGCCATTCACCCTTCCCGGAAAAGGTTCTCCATTCAGCTTCGCGAGTTGGACTGTGCCTCCATCTATAATCTTTTTGATAACATATGGCCTAAGCTAGTGCGCCTGAAATTTCCCTGGAATCTTAGTGAGCTTGCTATCATAAAATAATACCAAATCATTTATCTTGAATTTGTCCAGCTTGATGTGTCGATCGTGCCATGATTTTTCACGTTCCTTTTGTACTTGCTGATGGAATCTAGCTAAGAATTTGTCTTCTTCAAGCTCCATCAGCTATGCGATCCATCCTTTCAAGGCTTCGCGATCTTCCATACCTGTGAAAGATGATATGCATATACTAGGCACGATATATTCCATCGGCATCACAACTTCTACGCCATAGACCAATCAAAAAGGTGTCTGACCTGTCAACTTTTTGCAAGTAGTCCTATACGCCCATAGCACTACAAGTACGCGCACATCCCAGTCATTCCATTGTGCATTTAAAATCTTCGTCAATGCATTCTCCAAGATTTTATTAAAGGTCTCAACTGTTCCATTAGCCTGAGGATGATATGATGTGCTCTTCTAATGATAAACTTGGAGTTCTTCAGTCAATGTGCTAATTGTTTCATTAAGGAAGTGTGTACCCCGATCACTCATCAACACTTTTGGGCAGCCAAATCGGGTTAACACGTACTCAAACAAGAACTTCGCTGTTGTAGGCCCTATACAATCTTTAACCGATTGTGCCTCTGCCCATTTGGTTAGATACTCCATCGCAATGATGATATAGCGCACACGTCTTCTTTCTTGGGGGCTGAATTGGTCCAATGAAATCAATTTCCCACTTTTCAAATGGTTGTAACAATACTTGAGGATTCAGTGGAAACTGGTCCCTCCACGATGGTATGCCTGTTTGTTGACATGCATCGCATGCCCTACAATATGTTTTCGAATATAAGCCACCACAAACCCTCCCGCAAAATCTTTTGCGTCGTTGCCTTTCTTGCATAATGCCATCCTGCAACCCCTCCATGAGCTTCAACAAGGATGTTATTCCATTCAAAATCTGGCACGTACCGTCACAATATCTCGTCTGCACCCATTTTATACAAATGGCCGACAATCACTGAGAAATCTGTCGCATGCACTACTATTTCCTTCTTCTGTTGACTCATATACCCCTCTGGTATCATTCCTGTAGTAAAAAAGTGAATAATATCTGCGAAGTGGTTATCTGCTATGCGCATCGCGAAGAGTTGTGCATCAGGTAACCCTTCCTCCAAATTAGCAAGCTCTTCTCCTATCATAATCCGTGACAGATGGTCAGGTCTTGCATTCAACCTACCTAGCTTCATAATCACATTGAAGTCATACTCCTAGAATAGCAGCAACCATCAGCAGATCTTCTCGCCAACACAGGCTTATTGACTAGGTATTTCAAGGCGAAATGATCTGTGTACATTTTGAAATGTCCACCCAACAAGTAGTGCCTGAACTTTTGAAGTGCGTACGCCATAGCCAATCCTTTGCGCTTTGTCGTTGAGTAATTATTTTCAGCCTTTGATAATTTTCTGCTCACGAAGGCTATAGAGTGGTCCATCTCTCCTTCACCAGCATGTGTTAGTACTACTCCCAACACAATGCACGAGGTATTGACATTTACATGAAATTCCTTTTTCCAATTCGGGAAGACCAAAATCGGCGCGTTGACCATCTTCTCCTTCAATACATCTAAACTACACTGACATTCTTAATCCCAACAAAATGTAGTGTCCTTCTTCAACAGTTTATCCATGGGCGCGGTAATCTGAGCATAAGCCTTGATGAATTTTCTGTAATATCCTTTATGCCCAAGCATTGCGCACAACTTTTAGACAATTATATGTTACGGAGTAATGGAACACATAAAATATTGCAGAAATATAAACACAGAAAACACATAAAACAAGAGAGACACAGATATACGTGGTTCACCCAGTTTGGGCTACGGTTACCTCCAACAGCCAGTCCTTCCTTTCTATTATCCAGCAAAATGAAGAGACACAACCTACAGCAGATCCGTTGTAATATCCTCTATTTTCTCTCACAGTCTCACCTCTCTGCTTCT
>APFE031151758.1:107330-135152 GCA_000404065.3 Pinus taeda
ATGATCAGAGTGACATCTAGTATAACCTTGTTTAGACATAAACTTGTCAAATTTTAGATACCACTACCTTGGAGCCTGTTTTAAGCCATACAAGCTCTTCTTCAACCTGCACACTAGTTTCTCCTTCCCTTTCACCTCATAACCTTGTGGTTGCTACATATATATCTCTTCCTCCAAATCCCCATGGAGAAAGTTTGTCTTTACATCTAACTACTCAAGATGCAAATCTTCAACTGCTACTAGACTTAAAATAGTTCTGATTGAAGTCATTTTAACAACAGGAAAAAATATGTCATCAAAATCAATACCTTTCTTCTATGCAAACCCCTTCCCCACAAGTCTAGCTTTGTACCTTTGTTTTCCTCCATCTTCTTCCTTCAACCTGTAAACCCATTTATTCTTCAATGTTGTTTTTCCTGCAAACAACTTGACTAAGTCCTAAGTCTGGTTATGCATTAAGGATTCCATCTCTTCTTCCATGGCTACCTCCAACTTCTTCCTGCTTTCAACCTACATTGCTTCTTCATAACATTCGGGTTCACCAGAATCAGTCAACAATAAATAATATAATGAAGGAGAGTATCGTTCAGGGGGTCTACTCCTGGTAGATCTTCTAACACCACTTTCAGGTGTTTGGGGTGCCTATTGTTGTTGTGGTTGTTGATTATTATTATTTTCAGGCACACTTTTTCAGTGATTTCATCAAGAACTGCGTATTCCTTGTTTTTTTTCCTGTTTTTTTTCCTGCAATTGATTCTTATACGAGACCTTTTCATTGAATATTACATCTTTGTTCCTAATGATTTTGTGATTTTAGTAATCATATAAGAGTTAACCAAAATCATTAACGCCATATCCAATAAAGGTACATTTCTTTGACTTTGCCTCAAGCCTTGTTCTATTTTCTTTATCAATATGGACAAAGGCCTCACAACCAAAAGGCTTTAAAAAGGAGTAGTTTACCTTTTTACCTATCCATTCTTCCTCTGGAACACCACCATCCAAGGAACTTGAAGGCCCTCTGGTTATTAGATAAACAACAGTATCTACAGCATTTGCCCAAAACTGTAAAGGCAATCCTGCATGCAATCTCATGCACCTTGCACGCTCCATGATTGTTCTATTCATCCTTTCTGACACACCATTTTCTTGTGGTGTTCTTGGAACTGTCTTCTCTCTACGAATTCCATCTGAACAGTACCTATCAAACTCTTTGCTGCAATATTCACCTCCATCGTCTGATCTGAGACACTTCAATTTCTTTCCTGTCTCAATCTCAACCAAAGATTTCCATTTCTTGAAAGTATCAAATACATCAGATTTATTCTTAATACAATAAATCCAAGTTTTTCTAGTTGCATCATCAATAAAAGTAACATAATAACGAGAGCCACCAAGAGATGATGCCTGAGCAGGTCCGCATACATCTGTATGCACAAGCTCTAATTTTTCATTCTTCTTTTCTTTCCCAACTCTGAGAAATCTGACTCTCTTCTGTTTTCCATAAATGCAATTCTCACAGAAGTCCAAATCAACATTCCTCAAACCCGGCAACAAATTCCTTGAGTGAAGAATCTTCATCCCTTTTTCACTCATCTGTCCAAGCCTATGATGTCATAATGCTGCATCTGCTCCTTTGGAATTTAAAGCATTAACAGAGTTAGAAATGCCATTGCATAAATACAATGTACCAACCTTTTCGCCTTTTGCTATTACTAGGGCTCCTTTGGTGACCTTCCAAGCTTTATCTGTGAAAGTTGTCACAAAACCTTCACTGCCTAACTGCCCTGTTAAAATAAAATTTTTCTTTAGATCTGGAACATGCCTTACCTCCTTTAGTAGCCACTGGTTTCCATTATGTTGTTTTACAAGAACCTTACCCATTCCAACAATTTTACAGGGTTTATCATCACCCAAACGAACATGTCCAAAATCTCCTTGAACATAGTCATGAAAGTATTTCTTATCAAGTGTGGCATGGAATGAGGCCCCTCAATCTACCACCCAGGAATCAGTAATATTTTCGAAAGAAAGAATCAAAGCATCTTGTAACACCTCACCTTCCACATTTGCTTCATGATTGTTTTCTTGTTGTGCATCTCCTTCTTTTCCCTTTTGAGTTCTACAGTCTTTCTTTAGGTGTCCTTTCTTTCCGCATTTCCAGCACACTATCCCTGATCTGGACTTGGATCTACCTTTCCTTGATTTACTGCGATATCCTGAGCTCTTTCCTCTTTCCATTTTTCTTCCCCTAGACTATGCACTCAAAGCATTACTCGATGTCTCACTGGAGCTTTTCCGTCGCATTTCCTCGCTAAGGATAGCACCAACAACATCATCAAACTTTAAGGTACTAGATCCAGAAGCAGAGTTACTAATGGCCATTACTAAACCATTCCAACTTTCTGGTAATGAGCACAAGAATAATAGAGCTCTAACTTCATCATCAAAGTTTACCCCTACATAACATAACTGACTTGTAACAGTATTAAAATCATTTAAATGATTTGCAACAGATCCACCTTCCAACATCTTCGTATTAAATAATTGTTTCATAAGAAATACCTTATTTGAGGCCGAGGATTTTTCATATAGTTTCTCCAACGCCTTAATGAAACCCTCTGTCATTGTTTCCTTTGAAATGTTGAAGGCGACCGACGCTACAAGGCACAACCGTACTGTTTCGAGTGCCTTTCTATCAAGAAGGTTCCATTCTTCATCTGTCATACCCATCGACATCTTTGTTTTTCCACCCAATGGTAGGTATAGATCTTTCTGCTACAGATAATATTCCATCTGAATCTTCCACAACGAGAAGTTTTGGCCATTAAATTTCTCGACCCTAAACTTACCATCTTCCGCCATTGCTACCACTCGAATGAGGAACCCTTCTTTCCTGTGAGTTTATCAGCCAAATAGACCTTCGACTCTGATACCAGTTGTTAGACAATTATATATTACTGAGCAATGGAACACATGAAATATTGCATAAATATAAACACAGAAAATACATAAAACAAGAGAGACACAGATATACAAGTTTCACCCAGTTTGGGCTATGTCCACCCCGAACAACCAGTCCTTGCGTTCTATTATCCAGCAAAATGAAGAGACACAACCTACCGCAAATCCACTGTAATATCCTCTATTTTCTCTCACGGTCTCACCTCTCTGCTTCTCGCTCGGAGAATACACATATATTACACAGCCTCAAATACAATGCCCTCATACAAAGAGAGGGGTTGCCTTCTAGGGCACAAAACCCTAAACTAAACATAAGCTCTACCGTCAGATCATCCGCCTAATGAACGGCCTAGATTAACTAGAAATTACTATACTTTTACAAGGCAATTTTACATCTATTTTTAGCTCCGGGGGACCGCTGGCCCCCCCCGCACCCCCCTGCATGGAGGGGTGTACAAACTTCCTGGGGTATACATCCGACTGAAACAGAAGACCTCTAAACAATCATGCTCCATACTCAACAGCAACTACTTGACACTTCTCAGGGCCTCTAAATTTACTATCACCACAATCTTGGCAGGTTCCACCATCAGCCTTGCTTGCACACCACATGAACTAGCACGACCCCAAAGGGGACACAGAATAGACACTTCTTCACGTGCAACACGATCTGGTATCTGTAGCACGTATCCAGCATCAGACACATACTTGCTACATGGCGCTTCACTAAGCCAAACACCATCCAGTCATCAAAATACACTTCCAAGAACTTATGGATGAACTCCTTAAATGTTGCTATTGATGAGCCTCGGTATTGCAACAAGAATGTTGCAACTCCCAAGACTACCGGCTTTAATTATCAACTCGGGGTTCATACAAACTTAAGAGGTATCAACACTATATGTGTAGCATACAATGTGTCCTTCCTTTGTTTTCATGAGAGAAAAGAAATGCTACCTATTTGCAGGAATGAAATACTGAATTTAAAAATGCTTGTAAAGTAACATGAAATCCTGTATCTACTTATTAACATACTTTGCTTGCAAAAGAACCCTATTTTAACCCTATTTGTCACATTTGATGTTTTAACTAATCTAAGCATGAAATATGATATAGAGATAATTGCAGTGTGCATGTGTAAATATAAAAGAACACATTTTTTAAAATCTTTTTGCTTTATAAATGCAAATGATAATCTTTCCTTAATCTTTGGCAAGGGAGACAGCTATGGAGGAAGAGGGGTGCAATGAAATTTGATGGCTTGGAGGTCAAGTAGGGGCCTAATCACAACTTCAATGATGATTTTTCTCAATTCGAGCTCAAAACAGGCTGCTATAGCATTTCCTACAGGATGTACTAGTTCTCCTACAGGATCCCCCAGTTCCCCTACATGATCCCTTGTTTTACTATAGGATGTTACGGATTTATTATACGAAATTATAATTCATCGAATGATCAAGCAAATCAAATCCAAATTGGATGGAACAAATTTTCTTATTGGCTAGGATGTCTTAGGTCCCCATTCCAAGTGGAATAACTCAAAAAGACCTCTGTTAACCCACGCTAAAAAATAGCAGAAAATTACTAGTCGAAAATCTAGAAATTCGAGAACTAGTGAACTAGTAAATCTATGAAATGCTTAACCTAATCAAGTGAAAATGCAATGGGGTAAATTTTGCTATTAAATAGAATGTTTTTGTGATCTAATGCAAGTGGAACCAATTCGATTGAAGCTCTTTAGCATGCTCTAAAAAATAGCAGAAATTTACTGTTCTTCGCTACAAAGGAGTTTTAGAAATCTAGATTTGGGAATAAGGAGACTAATACAAGAAGTTAAATGATTACTGTGACCTTCCAAATATTTTCCAAGGATGAAATGATGCTTATGTTCCTGCAAAATAACTTACATCAACCATTTAACCCAATCCTTCAACAAGAAATCATTAATACTAAATACATAAATAGAAAGAAATAAAAACAAGAGATGCATGTGAATAATAAGTAAAAGAAGGAAAGAAAATGATACAAAATGACTCTGAGGCTCCTGGGATGACCAAGCCCAAGGAAACTCACAGACCTATGGAGGAGAACAAGATTTAGAAGCTGAACATGACACCAATCTTCATTATTTTTACCAATACAATGACATCCCTGCAAGAAAATATAATGGAGCTAAAAAAATACGAGTTCTCTCCACAAGAACACTAATAAAAATCTATCCCTAGAGGCAAATTCGACTTGGTACTTATACAAAATGATTATAAATCATTCCCCATGAATGGAGGAAGCTTTCCCCACCAAAATCCCTTGATTAGTGGTTCTAGTTCCCAATACTAGGATTCTACATTAAATGGCAGGGAACACATTCCTAGATTTTCTCATTCATTGGAGTTCCACAATCTATGCCATAATTCGATAATATCTTGTTGATTTATTATTTAATAGTGATCCTCTTGTAGTAGGGAGCAAGTCCCTAAATTATCTCCTCCTCCAAATCTTCATAATCTGCCCAATATTTTCATAAGATTCCACGTAAATAAATAATGTTAGGCACAAATATGCAACTATTCATAAACCTTCCTAATGAATATATTAAAGTTAAAAATACATTATCTAATGCAAAAATATAAGTTTAATGTGCTGAAGGATGGTCATAGGCCTTAATCTATGTTTAATTTAAAGGCATGGGCCTTAATTTATGTCTAATTGAGAGGCCCATCAGCTATAGCTACGCAAGAGAATATCGCAGGTGCATTCTTGAGTCCAAACGACATGAGAATATACTAGGAACAACCCCATTCAGTCTCAAAGGTTGTCTTTCTCCTATCCTCTAGTGCAATCTTGATCTCATGGTACCCCAAAAATCCATCCATGAATGAGTAGGCCTCTTGCCCTCCAACATTATCCAATACCTCATCAGTAAACGATGTCGGAAAAGGATCATGGATGCAGGAATCATTAAGTTTATGTAAATCTATACATATCCTTATTTCTCCTTTATGTTTCTTTTATTGAACCACCATTGGGCTCACTCAATTAGATTCCTCCACAGGTTCGATAATGCCTACCTCAAGCATCTTATCCAACTCCAAGCGGACCTTTTCCTTGTAGTAGGGATTAAGGTGATACGACCTCTGCTTAATAGGCTTCGCATCCAGTTTCAAATTAATTTTCATCACACCCAAGTCACCTATGATGCCTTTCAGGTCTCAAAACTTGGTAGGAAAAAGATCCTGGTACTCACGAAGTAACTCAACAACTTTATCCATTGTGGCATCATCCCAGTAGTCCTCGATCTTTGCAAATATTGGCTCTGCTTCAGTACCAATGTTTTCTTGCTTGGTTTTCCATGGCGCGGTGATGTCCAAGTTTTCTTTATTTATGGACCTTCAACTTCTCTATAGCCTTCTGCCTCTGGAACATTGATATTTCTTGGATCCTCATCCTCCCCCTCAACGGTCACATTATAACATTCCAACGCATGGCACAACTGGGTGCTCCAATCTGGCTGAATCAATTCCAAAGGATCTTGCGGGATTCTGAAGATCATTGCCTTAACCACCTACAAAGCTTCATCAATGCATTTGAACACATCTTCAAAGCTTAAGGTCATTAAGAATCCTTCCCTTAATATATCCCACTCTGCAGTACCATGGCGGAGCTTCGTTTCCAGGTACCAATTCATAGGGATTATATCCAAAGTATGGCAGAATAAGTGAACCCACTCCGGTTGCGGCTCTATTCCATAAACTCTACTCCACTTCGTCAAATGATCGTGCGTATCATTTCTCCCATTGTACTTCTCACTCAATTGAATTTTAGGATGACCAAATCGCAACCTCATCATCCTTCTGTAATCTCGTCATTCATCAAAACTATCTTTTTGCATACCCCACCATCATGCGGGCGTAGCGCGCAACGCCAAATACAGGGCTTGGAAGCGATGGTCCTCAGGGACTTCTCGTTCAAAAACATCCAAAAACTTATTTGCGTCAGTTAAACCATCATAATAGGGTAAATTTCTCACCCCCAATGACACACTGCGCAACGATTTAGTCATCATGTTGCAACGCAGCGTAGATACTTCGTGTAGCCTATTCTACCAATGCTTCAGTTCTTCATCTGAATCCTAGGTACAGGAAATTTCACGGTCCCATGCGATCCATCCATCAGTTGTTGGATTAATCCAGTCGTGATCTCGCACAGTGATTTTGTAAATATGATCCAAGTCATCGTCACTTTCTTCATAGTCATATACTGGTTCAATATAGCGCAGTCCTTCTACAGGGTCCAATGGTACTACAACCCGAAGTGATTTCCTCTCAAACGACATTGTTCTTTTCTTCAAGTTCATGACTCCATTCATATTAATGGCCTAGTGAATTCGAAGGAGCATGGGGTATGGATTGTTGTCGTCCACACTTTCTATTACTTCAAAATTAGCCAGCGCGCTCGCGCCTTCTAAATCTATGGTGACTCCATGTAGTCATCCCATAGGGATGATCTTCTGTTGATTTTCCATTCTCAGCTGGATCGAAGACCATTGCAACGCAGGTCTCCCCATTCTCTCCCATGTCTGTTTGGGCAAAACGTTCGCGTCAGACCCCAGATCCAGAATAACCTGGTCCATTTCATAATCTCCAATCTGCATGGTGAGCCTCATCTCGCGCCTTGTTCTTGTCTTATGTTTGTCAATTTTTCATACTATGCGGTATCCATCAAGAGCATTTTCTTTACTAGGACACCTGTTTATCAACTCCTGTAGACCCTTCACAGCATTGCTATCGCGTAGAAGTTTCATGCAAGTTTCCAGGAACGAAGTACAGAGGGATAAACCTCTGTATGTGCGATAGTTTCTGGTGCTTTGTTCTGACTTCCTGAAGTAGATGCCTCCGTGAAGCTTTTCTTGGCTTCCATAAATGTTTCCTTAATGCACCAAATCAAAACCAAATTCTTTCTCTGGGGCCCTACAAACCCATCCATCTTCTTCACGTTATTTTCCCTTATCATCCCTGGTTGTTACGTCATTTCTCAACACGATATTCACATTCGGATCTTCCTCGCGGGACTCAGCTCTCATCATTATTAATTTCTATGTAGGTTATTGAGGTTGTGCCTTCTTCTCTTGTATCTTAGCTATCATCACAAGGAATTCGTCAGTAGTGTGGTCAAACTGGCTGTAGTATTGACAGGATGGGCATGTCTGATTCTGAACACTCCCACGCATAGTGCCCTGGTGTCCCACAGTTATAGCAATCAACCTAACCGTGACCTCTAGCAGGTCCTACTCCTCCTCGGGCTCGTCCTCGCCCTTGATATCCTCCACATGCTCCCCTAACGCCCTGATCCGGAGGTCGTGTTTATGCTTGCAATCGATAGGTAGGAATTCTTTCCATCATCAATGCGTAGCTACGATAGTGGCACTCATTGTGGACCACCAATTTGCAAAAATTGCAGAACAACTGTTATGGTCTCTGAACAAAATTTTGTAGCAAATGAAAATTATCTGTTACATGTTTTCCAGCCACCTAGCAAATAATGCACCATAGCGTGGGCCTCGCACTCAGTCCTGCTAGGTCTTCCTGCCTCAGGGGAATTAGTCCCCCTCCTATATTGTAATTTTTCGAAGACAGGGCAGTGGTCTTTATAATTCCCCTAGCTCCTACACTTGAGGCACTAGACTTCCTCGTGCACCTTTGGCCTAACCTCTTTCTGTTTTTTCAAGCTCTGCAATTCCAAGTAGAGGTTCTACAATTGCGCGTGAATCTGATGGGCTCCCAAAGTCGTGTCCTAAATAGGTGTCTCGTGTAATCTCATCACAATTTCTAGGGCTTCTTCTTGAGTTCCTAACTTCTATTGTGACAAAGCAATGCTTAGGTGGGGCAAAAACGAGGCTATAAACCATTCGCAGTGTTGACCATTTATGGGCTGCATATTAGCTTCGCAGATCACACATTTCAATCTTTGATCTAAATCCAAGGTGTCTCACCAGCCCTTATCATGATCTCCTTAAATCCAACGACTGGCTGTGATTTAGACTTTGGCTTAGTAAACTCCTTGTTTAAAACATCCTTAGTATCTGTTAGTGTTGCTAAAGGATGATCAACACAATAATTAATATACCATGTTAGCGCATGATCCTGCAAAGTAGTAACTAAGTGTGCCTTCTTGATTTTATCATCAATGATCTGTTGTGTGGTCCATACAACATTCACAACAAACCATAATTAATCTATATCTTCGCTCCCTATACCCTTGAAAATCAACAACTTTATTAAGTTTGACATGGTGAACGGTGGTGTGGTGGTGGTGGTGTGGGTGAGGATGTATGGTATGGAGGTGAAGGTGGAGGTGGAGTGGATGGATGAAGTATCTGCAGAAAACCCTGTCTTATTAGCTGGACCACACTCTGTAGTGAGGCCTCTGTCGTTCCCTCGTCGTCACTCAAAGGAGGTCCAATCAATGGTCTATATTCAGGGTTTGCTTTCTCTCGATTTATGAAGATCCGTCCACTTCATGTAGATCTGAACATCAAGGAAATGGCATAAACCGTTTCTCACACAAGAGCATCTTAATCCAGGTATTCAAATATCTCAGATACTTACCTCGCAGTCCCTTGAAGAAGCGTCACTCTACTTCATTGTAGCTGATGAGGTATCAACCGCAAACTCTTTAACAAATCCTCCTATAATTCGATCGAGCTAGTGGTCAACAATGTGCGCAATCTTATCTTCATAGGCTTCCAAGCTTTGCACTAGCTTTGGAGTCCACAATATTGGACCGTCAAGCCTCCACCGTCCTTGGCCGCTGCCAAATTAGCCATCCACTCGTATAGTTTGATCAGGAAGGTGCAGAAGAAAATTTCATGTATTTTTGTGTACAAATATCTATACAACCACTGCTCCTTTGGCAGGTGCAGATTCTTGTTCTCTTGCGCCGCAAATTCGTGGATCTTTCTATCCAACCACTTCTTAATTTCCTTCTTGGTCAGATTCCAATGGTGCAACGTCACACATCTCCTTGTGCAGATCCAGTTCCTGGCAATAGAACCATTTGTTGGCTTAGTGGGTCCTGACCCAGGTTCAGAGTTAATTATGCCAAACAAAACCCTACACTACTGACCCTTTCGGCATCAACCTGTGTAGCGCAAGTTGAAGTCTCACCCGAATTTAGTATGCGGGATGTTGGAACCAAGTTTCCGCATTCGGAGATCAGTGCAATGTATTTTATTGCCCTAGATTTGCCTTCGGGTAGACCTATAAGCCCCTAAGGCTTGGTACTGCAACTTTACTTAAACAACCCTTAGACCTTCATGGAGGTCTACGATAGGGTTTTGCGGATCCTTAATAAATAAAACATCCACTTACACACACCATAAAACAACCCTAGATCCGAGTTCACACAAATCTACTTAAGTATTTAATAAACACAACATCATCTATTATAATCTTCATGTAAATACTCAACATGCAGTGTGTACAGTTAGCAAGACTTATCTAATAGAATCACGCATCAATACATCAATATTTCATAAAGACATTTATTCCATCACATCATATATCGTAAACATAAATAAATGAAGTAAACAAATAAACACATGAATTTCTCCAACATTGTTCTTTATTGATGTTCAATATGGTGTTATAGACTCAAACTGCCTTGTGCACTTAGCTACAGAGATCCACGCACTCAGCTACGAACTCTACTCTAGGCCTTTGCACACTTAGCTGTAGAGCCTTTCCCTCCTCTACAACTCACTTCTCTGTGTTATCTCCTATTGACCCATTACATCCATCATTATTAGATCATTGATTATTGCCTTAGACTCTATAAGACACGCCTATTTATAGCTTTTCTTCATACAATCCCATGGTCTGCAGACCATGAGTAGATCTCAAAACCGACTTGACTTTACATAAACAAGAGGCTAAACCCCTTTTGACTTCTAACTATCTATGCGCTCTGCATCCACAATTTTTGGAGACTTTACATCTATTTACCAAAACTTACATCAAAACTTCGGTTTTTAACCCCAACACTGACCCAGGGGACCCCATCCCAACAACTTATCAAATCCTAAATGAGACATAGCTAGAATACATTGCAAATCCGTGCTTATATCTAGCACATAACCAAATTATTAACCATGACATAACAACCATCAGATGACCATGATAACATGTACAGTTTCTCATAGAATACAATGGGAAAATATCTCTTAATAACTTATGCAAAAGGCAACCAAGTCAAGGACTTCCACGTATCGCCCGACCATAGACTGGATCGAACCAAATATTTATTTCAACCAATCACCCCCATGTCATATTCCAAGCATGAATGTGGGAACTCAAAACATAAACAACCAGGGCTTTTTGGAGATTAAACTACGTCCAACCTCAGGTTATAATGATCTCACCAAAACTAGTCAAGAGATCAGAATTTCCAAAACAAGCTTGGATGCATCATAATGTATTCACCATTACCTTAAGGAATTTTCCTATCTCCACCCACTTGTCGAGGGCTTCCTGAAGATTAAACCACCTCCACCCCAAACCCTTGGGGATTTTCTTGAGACCACCTCACCCGGTTCCAAAACCTTTTGATAATCCAAAGCTCAACCAAAAAAAAGAATCCCATCACACCATGGCTATCTGGAAATGTAAAGACAAGGCTAAAACCACTATCGCACCTGGAAAAAACCATGCCCATGACAAAAAGAGAACCAAATATACAAATGCATGTACCATTCATTCTCAAACTAGTTAAGATATCATATATGCAACATGTTACCTGCAAGTCATCCTACTGAAATTGCTTGATCCAACCTTCCTTGCTTGTCCTTTAATTTCCTTGTCCTTCCTTTGCCTTCATTTGCTTGCTTTCTCCAATGCTAGAGTGCTTCAAGAATGCTCTAAGTGTGTAATAATATGAGAGAATAGAAAGAGCTCCAAAATTGAACTAACTAAAGCTAAACCAACAAAGGTTGTGAATTGATCCTCAAAAGCATTTTTATCATCGAGGCCTGTATTTTCTTCATTTTCATTTATTTTTCCTTCAATTTTCCTCTCAGGCAAATATGTGACCTTTCATCTCCTTTTTCTCCTATTTTTCTTTATTTTCATAAATAAAATGCCAATTAATGCCTCTTTGCCTTTGTCAATTTCCTTAGACATAATAAACTGAAAGTGACACCCACTAGGATGTTTTTCCCAACATTCAGCTTGGAATACATGCCCCATGACCTTGGTCTTATTCTTTTTCCTTTATTAACTTTTATCACATGAACTTTAACCTTGGGCGATTACACCCAAATTGTGTCCCATCAAAGGTCTCCATAAGGCTAAAGTTATAGGTCTGAGACACATAGGGCTGAAATCATTGTTCCCAATAGGCCAAAATTTGTTCCAAAAGAAGGCCAAACTTTCAGACCTTGGTGCCTACTATAACCATTATTAACAAAAACATTAAGGAGATGGGATTTCTCACTATCAAGGTTCTTTTCATCAGAGATTCTTAGTGCCCGAGTCGCTAGAGTGTTGAGAACACCCAACTTTTGAGCAGGGAAATGATGGGAGTTGGCAAGAAGATACTACTGAGTATGAATTTTCTTCCTAAACACTTGGTGGGAGAAAGAACTACCATCATTCTTTGAAATGAGAACATCAAGGAAAGGCAAACACCCATCAACTTCCTGGTCCATAGTGAACTTTAATGATAGGGATTGATTATTGAGATGCTGGAAAAAAAGGATCTAACTCTTCCTAGCCATGAGACCAAATGACACTAGTGTCGTCAACAAATCTCTTCCAAAGCTTGGGCAAGAGATGGGATGAGGCCAAAGCCTTGGATTCAAAGTCTTCCATAAAAATATTAGCAACAACCGGGGATAGGGGTGAGCCCATGGCAACCTCACAGGTCTGCGCATAGAATTCACCTTCAAAGCTGAAAAAAGTAGACGTGAGACAAATTTCAACTAAATGATTGGTATCAGGATTGGTGAGGTGGTTGATGACCTCAATGGCCTCCTTTATAGGGATGCAAATGTAAAGGGAGACCATATCAAAACTCACAAGAATGTCCCAAGGCTGAACTTTATGCCCTTAAGCTCATTGACAAATGATGAACGACTTTGTGACGCCAACAAGGGGTCTAAGCTTCAATGCAAGGTGTTTGGCAAGGAGGTAGGTTGGACCACCTATGGTATTGACAATGGGTCTAATGGGATCCCCCTCTTTGTGAATCTTTGGAAGCCCATAGATCCTCGAAGTGATGGGGCTACTCTCAATAAGTTTATGGCAAAAGGAACTCACAGCGTTACTAGACTTTATAGCTAGAACGATTGTTTTGGAAATCTTTTTCAAGGGATTCTTTAGAAGCCTTTTATAGATGCCACTATTACAAATATGATCCAATATCTTTTGGCAATAATCCTCCTTATTAAGGATGACAGTAGCCCCTCCTTTGTCATCTTTTAGAACCACGATTTCCTTGTTGTGGTTTAAGGATTTGAGGGCCTCAAATTCAACCTTGCTAATATTGCTTCTATGGGCTTTGCCTTCCTATGGACAACAACGCAATCTTGCCTTATAGTGTCCTTAACATTATCAGGCAAGCCCATAATCCCAAACTCTACGTCACACATAATGTCTTCCACAGGGATTTTTTTAGGGGCGAGGGCAAAATTTAACCCTTTTTCAAGAAGGCTAAATAATGAAGGGGGAAAGGAATATTTAGAAATATTAACAACCTTATTTTTACGAGAAAGATGAGGAAGCTTATTATTATTATTATTATTATTCTCATCAATATCATACTTTCCGCTGCTAATACTACTATTATTATTCGTTAACTCACTATTAATATTTTTACCAATCAAAATCATATTATTATTACTAACAATTTTATTGAAATTATAAACACCTAAACTACTGTTATTCAACCTATTGAAATCTATATTACTATACATATTATTATGTGAGCCAAAATTAAAAGAACGCTAAATAATTTTAGGTAACGGATGTTGTCTTGGAGATCTAAAAGAGGTTCCTACAACGAGAACGAAATTAGGCAGAGAAGGAGGATTGGGGAAGCACGGATCCAAATCGAAGGGACCAAGATCGGAAGACTGCATCAGGTCAACAGAGGGGCTAGGCAGTAATGGTGGATCTGAAGCGGGAAGACCAAGATGAGAGGATAGTGACAGGCTTGCGGTGGAGTTAGAGGGATAGAATGAGCTGATCCGCAGGGAAGGGAAAATTCAGGATGAGAATGACCGAGAACGATAGAGCCAGTCCGCTCGATGGTGGATTGACCATTCAGAGGGCTGAGACCCGAAAGAGATGACTTCAATGTGATTTTGGATGAGTCTAACAACAAAGGAGGGGAATAGCATGCGGAGGAACGACAATCCTGAGCGCAGGCTGGATCTGAAAGTGAAAGCAATGGGATCGAACAAGGGTTATCTAACAGGATGGGAAGAAGTTTAGGTTCTATGATAGACAACAAAGAGCAAGGGATAGGATGTGAAAGACCAAGGGAGTTAATTGCTTCATCAAAACCCACCAACACAACTTGTTGCGCAAGGGAGCAGTCAACACCAGATTGATTATTAACCCAGGACCGAAGAGCAGAGATTTGATTAACAAAAAGCTGGTTGTGGGATGGCTTACCCACGGGGAGAAAAGGATCACCGAGCATAGAGGAATTTTCAGATAACTTCCGAAACTTAGAGGCCTAATCTTATTCCCCATTTAAGTTCCCATTGGTATTGATCATTGTTCTTATTGGTGATAATTCCATGGATAGAGCTTATTTTGTAATGTGATCTATAAATTTATCACCAAGATCATATCGATGAGACTCAAGGTGATCCTTAGTGACATTATATCAAACAAATAGTTTGGATTCCCATAGAACTGACAGATTCATAATGAGGTGGCACTAGCACAAGAAACTATACATTTTATAAAGTCTCACAACATTCCAACCATTGGCATGAAGACAAAGCTCTCCAAGGCATATGATCATGTGAACTAGACATACATTAGGTTAGTTTGGATTCAGTTGGGGTTGAACTTGAAAACCGTAAAATGGATCATGGGATGCATTTTATTGGTCTCCTTTACAGTCCTTATTAACGGGTGCCCTTCCCCTTTTTTCAAAGCCTCAATGGGACCTAGACAGGGATGCCACCTATATCCCCTTTTTTTTCTTATTATTAGTGGAGGCTCCAAGTAAAATGATCCAAAAATCCATAGCCTCGAATGTTTTGAAACGAGTAAAAGTTTGAAATCATATGCAGATATCTCACCTTCTCTTCGTGGATGACATCCTCATTTTTCTAGATGGTTCTCATACTTATATCTTAGCTATAAAAAAAGTATTTTACTAAGGGTTGTACTTGTCATAGGGATGAAGTTCAACAAGGAGAACTAATCGATCTCCTTTGGCAACATTTATGACTCAATGAAGGTTTTGATTGGTAGCAATTTTTCTTTTCAATTAAAAGAATTGAAGGGGAGATTTAAGTACTTGGGCTTTTTTTTTAAGCCAAATGCATATAAAGTGGCATATTGGAATTGGATGATAAAAACAATAGAGGCCAAAATATCTATCCAAGTCAATAGGTTCCTTTTAAGAGGTGGTCGGTTGATTCTGGTAAAGTTTGTGTTGGAGAGCATACCCATTTATTGGACTTTGATAACAACTATCCCTAAAGGTATTTTGAGTAAAATACGTAAGTTGAGCTTCATGTTCTTATGGGTTGTAGGTCAACCCTTAGAAGGTTTTCCATTGGTTAAATTGAATATTATTGAAAAATGTAAGCTCTTTGGTGGTTGGAGTCTAAGGAACACAAATCTCTTTTATAACTCTCGGGCAACCAAGTGTTTATGGAAATTCTTAAACAATCATTTTCTTTGGGGAAAAGCAATGAGAGACAAGTACTTTGTCGGGAACAATGTAACTAATTGGATTAGGGACCCTAGGAAATATGTAAATAAATCTTCTCTTGTGTGGAAGGCTCTCTGCAATGCTTTTCCTATCATTAACAATTGAGTTGTTTAGAAAGTGGGGGACGACAAGAGTATTAGAATCGACTTGGACCCATGGGCTGGTGCTGGATATTTATATAGACTATCCAACAATACCATCACCACTTTGAATTCTCCAGGTGTTTAATCTGTATTTCATGCTCGAGCTCAATATCCTTAGGAATGAGATCAAAATGGGTGGATATTTGTTGCATTCTTAGGCCTAACAAATAAAGAAGCTCAAGATTGGTGTACATAGGTGGGATGTTTAGTTTCATTGATGATTCAACTCTCAAATGAGGTTGAGGACTGCCTTATATGGACCAATAACCCTTTGCCAGTTAATTCTTTGCTAAATTGGGATATCAAGCACAAATTAAAGCTTCCTTTTCTAGTGAGTCTTGTTGGTGGTGAAGTTTTTGTGGAAGCATAATGGTCATTTAAAGTGTAAAATCCCCTTGGGTTTAGCCCTTAGCAATAAAATTCTCACATGTGATAACGGTTTGAAGAGGTGTTAGATTGGGCCAAATAGATGCCCATCATGCCAATCAATGACTGAGTATGTTTATCACTTTTTCATTGCTTGTCCCTTTGTGATTAAGGTTTGGTCCCTCACCAAATCTTCCTTTTCTCTTGTTTCTGCTTCATGGGACAAGGACTCTTTGTCTTATTGTGTCCATAATTAGGTTGATGATAAATTTGTCAATGAGCTTTTGGTTTTTTTGTCATTGTTTGTGCATTCCATTTGGTGGGCTCGAAACTTGGCTATCTTTCAGGATAAGATGATCTCAGCCAAGTTGGTGATGGGGGAAATTGACTCTTGTTGTAAATCTTTTAGAACAACTCCAAAGAGGAAAAAAAATCAACTTCCAATCATGCCCACTCTGGTTGAGGAAGTCCCCGGGGGCTTCTTTGTGGGGTGTGCTAGGGTTTTCCTCCAATATGCGGTGCTGACACATTTTTTTTTAACTAAGCATCATTTTGTGCATATCAAATTCTTGCCAAAGAGGGGTGTCGACACCATATCATAATTCTTAGCTTTATGGGCACTCATATATGCTGCAAATTTTTATAAGGTGAAAAATATTTGTGATCATGTCGGATTAGTGGATTTCCATTTAGCACATATATTGCAGGAAAACAAAAATTAAATTAGAAACATGGAATGGTTCAAATGAAAACATATCTAGAAAGAGTTAATCATGGTGGTTGATAAATTATTTAAGAAAGCTATTATGGGTCAGAATGGAACAATGAATATTGTGGAATTTCAAGATGACAAAGCCTTGGAAGCCTTGGTTATAAAATTCTAGAATGAAGATCGATATCGATGTACAACTTTATTAATTTTAATTATGTTTTTTATTGTTACATATTTTAAAAGACAATTTTTTTAAAGCATGTCATTGAGATCATCAGAACACACGCACACACACACACATATATTTTAACAGTGGGAAATCCTATCATAACTCAATTGTCAAATCAATAGTAGGGGCAACCATCACTGGCTACTATCTGCAAAAGTAGGTTGACTCATCATTGTTATTCAAGAAAAACCACGTGTAATTACTCATTCGTGGCCCATAAGGGGACAGGCTTTCATTCCTGCCAAATGGCTCTAAGTATTAGGGCATTAACCTATTTCCTCACGTTCAAACAAAACAAGCTTTTAGAGAAGTAAAAATTATATATATATATATATATAATTACTTATTTTTTTAAGAAAAAAATAAATTATATATATATATATATATATATATATATATATATTTTATTAATATAATTTATTTTTTTTTGTTTATTTACCATAAATATATAAATTAATTCAGAAAACTTTATCGAATTATACCGTATAACACAACCTTTATGAACCTTTATAATTTTTTCATCTTAAACATAGTCATCAAATAATAATATAATGCTTCTAAAATCAATTTAATAACAAAGTAAATCCACACATAATTAAAATGGGAGCAAAGTCATTATTACGGTCGAGAGGAAAATAAAGAAAAAATGCGTTATGGGTAAAATTACTTTTGATAATAAAAAAAATGACTTGAAATTGAGTTCATGATATTGGAAACCAACAAAAACCCACATTTTTATGGAGGTTCTATGTGTTTTCATTAAGTTTGATTATGAAGAGTAATACTGGTCTAGTAGTAGGGAGATTGTGAGCTAAAGTTGGTGGTCTTTGCCCATAAACCTTCAGGAAAATTTTTAGATCACGTTATGCTTGCAACAACTCTTTGATGTAGATATCAACATGAATAGCCATTTTCCATTGAATTAACGAGATATTTACCCAAATAGTTTGGAATTTTTTCCAAGGAATTAACAATGTACACCTCTGGGCATGTAAATAGTTGTCATTTATTTTTACGATGGTAACTCAGTTTGGTAGAGAGTAGTAAAAGAACTTGAACTATATAATTTAATTATTTTTATTTCTTCTTTTAGTTAGTTATATATATATATATAATATATCATGAGTTTCAAGACAATTAGTTCTTTCTCTAAAAGATCTTAAAAGAAAAGATCTCAAAAAAGAGGGTAGTGTGTGCCTGAGGGGAAAGGGAAAAAGAAGAATTTGTGATAGGACGTTGTCAAGGAAGAAGCATTAGTATTGCAGAAAGGGTCCTCTTGAGCTAGTCATAGCCAGTGGAAACACTTGAAAATAAATTCTAGACTGGACTAAGGGTCTTGAGGTTTTAAAATGAATGTTATCCAAAACTGCTCTTGAAACTAAGAGGCTCGGGGGAGATTCAGACATAATTTCCAATCTCACAGGTTAGGTGGATAAAGGAGTCTCTCTCCCTGGCAATTTCTCTGACAAAGCTAAGTAGGCGAGATAAGTAATATTTAATTTTATGAAAGATTGTCTTTTTAACAAGAAATCAATTTTCTGAATTGTGTTAATCAAATGGTGAAATAAGAGTTTGTTTAAGACTGGTTCAGTGTAATACAAGTAACTTGTCATAAGTTTAAACATATTGGAACTTCAGTTATGAAGGACCCGATGAAATGGGAATACATTATACATAGCATGAATGAAAGTGTAATATATTTGCTGACATTAATGTGTAAATAGAATAATTCTTTATGGTCAAAGGAAAATTGATAAGGCCAAGTGCCAGTGTTTGGCGTAAATAGGAAACTAAAACTTAGATATTCGAAAGTGTATTTTTCGTGTGAATGTGATATTGCGTATCATGGAAGCCTGCGTATAACCCAAGTAATGGTAGAGGAGGGGTCTCAATAGGCTTGTCAACCACAAAGGGAAAGGTAATTGTAATTAAACTTGTATAGAAAGGGAGTTGGATTTTCTCCGAGACTAAACCTAGGGTTAGTTGGGAGACAATCCTCCTCCCAAAACGATCAAATATTTTAGCGAGGGTATGAAGCAACACCCTGTTAGGGTTGAGAATATATAATTAACGTGGTTAAAAACATTTTTGTGAAGAAAGAACTTAATAACCTTAAGGAATTCATTGAATAAGCCTAACCATAACTATGTGAACAATATATCAACATCAAACAACAACAAAATATTATAACAGTTATGCAAATGTAACATATGAGGTATGCCTGGAAGGTATTGCCTCACTAAACATATTATACAACCATAACCACAAAGAATTTGAAAAGAACCATTTGTGTACAATTTTGTTTTAAAGATAACAAAGGAAAAACTTGTTACTCCATTCTAGGTCCAAAATCCCACATGATACACATTATAATTCCAAAACCCCAATGGGAAATTATAGTCACATTTTATAACCCAACGAGAGCAGAAAATCATTAATTGTGGCCACAAGAGCCTTAAATAAAACAAGGCATCTAAATATTGTTGTCATAACAAAAAAATAACAAGTCGCAATGCCCTATCGAGAGCTTGCAAGACTTAATATCAATTTTACCCTTAAATCAATCAGAGCTACAGATGATACAATTAAAGAAAATAACCCTAGCGTATAACCTTGTTTTTGTGGACACTCTGTAGGTAGGGTGAAAGAACCTAGAACCTCGAGTAGATTAGTTGTGGTTGCCCCACGAGCCTTGAGGAAGCGAACTTACAAGTTGACGTCAAAGAGACTACCCTGTGACACAAAATTTCCAATAAGAAAGAAATTCATAAGTAACACCAGTAAGATACTGCATGAAGAAGTTACGCATAGATTCACTCATATTTAGCTGTAACGAACAAACAAAAAAGAAGAAAACAAAGAAAACGTCGGAATGATTTAGAGAGTCTCACCTTATGGACGACCTAGGCAAACAGAAAAGGACCCTAGATACGTTGGGTACATATATGACAGAGACATAAGGTCTGGTGTGAATGTAAGAGAGGGGAAACTGATAGTTAAGCGCAAAAAGGGAGAGGTGTAAATTACCTGACGATTCAAGGGTTTGGAAAAATGTTGGAGCAAGAGAAAGAGGTCACAAACCAGGCTGATCAATCACCTTAAATCTGTGCTGCAAAACCAGATTCATGACTCTATGAGAGAGGAAACAAAAATAAAACAAAATTGGCACTACAAACAATGTTAAATGACTATGAGTTTAAAACTGACCTGTGAAGATTGACAAAGGGAAAAGAGAAAAACCTCTTGGTGACACCGGTCACAAAGCAGTTTGATGGAGGAGCAAAATGGTGGTATTGGATGGTAGTCGGAGGCGAAACAGTTACCTTCAACCACCCTCGAATGATCTGCATTGTTGATGGGAAACCCTAAAGATGAACGGTGGGGATTCAACCACGTGTTGAGAATCCTAAAACGAGGAGCCTATCATGGCAACGTCAAGGACCAGATCTAGAATGATCGACTCCATGACATTACTAATCAAAGATTTGTTGAGAGAAACCTAAGTCTTGATCCTTGGCAGGGTCTCCAAAGTTCCCAAAGCAAATAAATGATATATACATATATATTAATTGCCATAATAATGCTACACACAAATATAGTATAAGAGCCTGTTGATGATCTTATTAAGTTCATGAGACCCCATTATGTGAAACTATCCTTTATTCCGATTTTAACCCAAGTAAAAAAATAAAAATAAAAATAAATGTATTATGGATTAAAGATACATATTCTAGTCTAAGGCATAACATATTATATATCAATATCTAATATATATAATATATATATATAATATATATAATATATATATTATATATAATATGTTGTGGTGAGAGTTACAAGTGGTATGAGAGCCTCGTTACGATACTGTGGCTTATTTGGGCAATAGAATTAAAAAATATATGTTTGTGACCATAGAAGAAGCATGATGACAAGAGGAGATGGAAGTACGCAACTGATAAGACCTACTAGGGAATCAGGCTCCATACCCGTCTCAAGAGTTACTCCAAAGATGTGGGTTCAACTAGAAGGAGGTCATCAAAACTCCATTGTTATGTTGTTGGAAAATGTACAGCAACTAAGAGCTGAAATGTCTAGTTTGATGGCAGATAATGAGAGGCTAATGCGGGATCAAGAACAAATACTGAACAAGCCTATCTTAATGTCATAATCATAGAACCTTCATGCCTATTTCTGGTAATGAAGATAGGGAAGAGGAACAAAGGCAGAGAGGTGAAAATGCACCCAAAGAAAGGCATACTCAACGAGTGGAAGGGGATAATGGTGGAAATGAGGAAGAATATGACAATATGTCAGATTACTTGAAGAATAAGAAGCAGAAGACAAAATTAAAAGGGGAGTTCAAGAAAATTAAACCCCCAACTTTTGATGGGGAAATGAAAGAAGTTGTTGAGGCATGGTCGATTAACATCAAAAAATACTTCCAAATTTATGACTATGATGATAATTTGAAGGCAATATTATCCATCCACTAGTTGCAAGGGAAGGCCACGTTGTTGTGGGAAGAGGTCAAAGTTGTTCATATTGTTGATGAACATGGGGTGACTTGGGTAGACTTTCATAAACATTTTAGAGAAAAATATTTGACTGAGCGGTTCTATTATGACGAGGAGGGGTTCCATGATCTATGATTGGGACAACTATCCATGGATGAGTTTGTGATCAAGTTTACCTCCCTGTTAAGATATGTATCCTATACACGTGAAGAGAAGGCCAAGGATGAGTAGTCTACTAGTTCTTATTTTAGAATGATTGAAATTTGATAATCCAAAAACTATGGATGAGGTCATCAGAAAGGCACATGTCTATTATCAACAAATGAAGCAAAAGGGAGAAGGAAATAAGGGATGTAGTAATAATAAAGGGCATAAACCCTTCCAAAATATTAAAAATAATAAAAGTGGAGGTGCCAAGAACATGTATAAAATCCAACACAAGAAACCTTCTAGGAAGTCTCCACAAAAATTTAAATCATAGAATGAATTTAAACAAGCAAAAGTATCTAGTAAACCAAAAGTCAGTTTATCACAGAGACCTCCATTACAGTGTTGGGGTCATTACTATAAAAACTACCCTCATCACACTAGAACATAGCAGGCTGCTAATGTTCAGGAGGATTCTATGATTAGAGAGGTGGCGGGAAGTATACGTAGGATTAATGTTGCCTTTGATGACCATCAAGTTGAATGTCAATCTACAATGATCGAATTTGAAGGTAAGATGCATAACCATGTTGTGTCAATTTTAATAGACCCAAGAGCCAACATAAGTTATGTCAATCCTAGAATTGTGGAGATGTGTCATGTGCAAGTTTGTAAATTTAAAAATTCTTAGTTGGTACAGCTGGCCATGGGGGCAAAAAGGAGGGTAACAACCAAAATAGATGATTGTCCTATTGAGATAGCATACCAGTTAATTAATGTGAATCTAAATGTATTACCGCCAGGATCTTATGATGTATTAATTGGAATGGATTGGTTGGAAAAACATTGGTCATTAGTAAATTGTAAGGAGAAAACTAAATATTTTTTTTTTTTGAAATGTATTATGGATTAAAGATACATATGCTGGTCTAAGGCATAACATATTATATAATACATAATATAATAAAAATATATATATATATATATATATAATCTGTTGTGGTGAGAGTTACAAGTGGTATGAGAGCCTCGTTACGATACTGTGGCTTATTTGGGCAATAGAATTAAAAAATATATGTTTGTGACCATAGAAGAAGCATGATGACAAGAGGAGATGGAAGTACGCAACTGATAAGACCTACTAGGGAATCAGGCTCCATACCCGTCTCAGGAGTTACTCCAAAGACGTGGGTTCAACTAGAAGGAGGTCATCAAAACTCCACTGTTATGTTGTTGGAAAATGTACAACAACTAAGAGCTGAAATGTCTAGTTTGATGGCAGATAATGAGAGGCTAATGCGAGATCAAGAACAAATACTGAAAAAAGCCTATCTTAATGTCATAATCATAGAACCTTCATGCCTATTTCTGGTAATGAAGATAGGGATGAGGAACAAAGGCAGAGAGGTGAAAATGCACCCAAAGAAAGGCATACTCAACGAGTGGAAGGGGATAATGGTGGAAATGAGGAATAATATGACAATATGTCAGATCACTTGAAGAATAAGAAGCAGAAGACAAAATTAAAAGGGGAGTTCAAGAAAATTAAACCCCTAACATTTGATGGGGAAATGAAAGAAGTTGTTGAGGCATGGTCGATTAACATCAAAAAATACTTCCAAATTTATGACTATGATGATAATTTGAAGGCAATATTATCCATCCACCAGTTGCAAGAGAAGGCCACATTGTTGTGGGAAGAGGTCAAAGTTGTTCATCTTATTGATGAACATGGGGTGACTTGGGTAGACTTTCATAAACATTTTAGAGAAAAATATTTGACTGAGTAGTTCTATTATGACAAGGAGGAGGGGTTCCATGATCTATGATTGGGACAACTATCCATGGATGAGTTTGTGATCAATTTTACCTCCCTGTTAAGATATGTATCCTATACACGTGAAGAGAAGGCCAAGGTACAACATTTTATGAGCAGTCTACTAGTTTTTATTTTAGAATGATTGAAATTTGATAATCCAAAAACTATGGATGAGGTCATCAGAAAGGCACATATCTATTATCAACAAATGAAGCAAAAGGGAGAAGGAAATAAGGGATGTAGTAATAATAAAGGGCATAAACCCTTCCAAAATATTAAAAATAATAAAAGTGGAGGTGCCAAGAACATGTATAAAATCCAACACAAGAAACCTTCTAGGAAGTCTCCACAAAAATTTAAATCATAGAATGAATTTAAACAAGCAAAAGTATCTAGTAAACCATAAGTCAGTTTATCACAGAGACCTCCATTACAGTGTTGGGGTCATTACTATAAAAACTACCCTCATCACACTAGAACATAGCAGGTTGCTAATGTTCAGGAGGATTCTATGGTTAGAGAGGTGGCGGGAAGTATACGTAGGATTAATGTTGCCTTTGATGACCATCAAGTTGAATGTCAATCTACAATGATCGAATTTGAAGGTAAGATGCATAACCATGTTGTGTCAATTTTAATAGACCCAAGAGCCAACATAAGTTATGTCAATCCTAGAATTGTGGAGATGTGTCATGTGCAAGTTTGTAAATTTAAAAATTCTTAGTTGGTACAGCTGGCCATGGGGGCAAAAAGGAGGGTAACAACCAAAATAGATGATTGTCCTATTGAGATAGCATACCAGTTAATTAATGTGAATCTAAATGTATTACCGCCAGGATCTTATGATGTATTAATTGGAATGGATTGGTTGGAAAAACATTGGTCATTAGTAAATTGTAAGGAGAAAACTATCAATTACCTTACCAAAGAGGGGGTCAAGCAGGAAATTCAAGGGATAAGAAGACCTATTAAGTTACGACCAATTACAACATCCCAGTTGGGTAAGTGTACTAGGAAGGGATGCCAGATCTTCACGGTTCAAGTGGTTTTCACTAATTCAAAAGATAAGTTAACCTCCTTGGGAAGTTTTTCAATTATTCATGATTTTGCTGATGTGTTTCTGGAAGAAATTATGGGGTTAGCACCGAAGCGAGATATCGACTTTACTATAGAATTAATTATGGGGGCTGCACCTATGTCAAAAACCCCTTACCAGATGTTTATTCCTGAACTAACTGAGCTAATGATGTAGTTGCAAGAGTTATTAGACAAAGGATACATCTGCCCAAGTGTATCTCCATGGGGGTCACTTGTTTTGTTTGTCAAAAAGAAAGATGGTACTATGAGACTATGCATTGATTATAGACAACTTAATAAGTTGACCATTAAAAATAAGTATCCTTTACCAAGAATCGATGATTTATTTGACCAAGTTAAAGGAGTTACGTTATTCTCTAAGATAGATTTGCGATCCAGATACCATCAAATAAGAGTTAGAAAGAAAGATATTCCTAAAACAACTTTCCAGGCTCGTTATGGTCATTATGAGTTTGTGGTTTTGCCTTTCGGTCTTACCAATGCCCCAACAACATTCATGAGTCTCATGAACAATGTGTTCCATCCCTATATTTATAAGTTTGTCCTAATTTTTATTGATGATATCCCTATATATTAAAAAAATTTAGAAGAACACACAAAACACTTACATATAGTTCTGCAAAATTTACGAGAACACCAATTGTACGCCAAGTACATTAAGTGTGATTTTTATAAGGATCAAATTCAATACTTAGGACATATAATTTATGCAGAGGGTATGATTGTTGATCCAGAGAAGATTAAAACCATTATGGAATGGCCCGCCCCTACTAATGTGGCCAATATTCGATCTTTTATGGTTTAGCAGGGTATTACGTCGATTCATTGAATGATTTTCCTGAATATCTTATCCTGTAACTTCCTTACAGAAGAAAGGAAAGGTCTTCAAATGGATTGTTGATTGTCGACATAGTTTTGAGTTATTGAAGCAAATACTAACTACAACACTAGTGTTAGAATTTGCAGATCCCGAAAAGGAATTTGTTATCTATTTGATGCGTGTTAGGAAGGAGTGCAAGGAGTATAGATGCAAGAGGGTAAGGCCATTGCATACAAATCCTGAAAAACAAAAGAACATGAACAATGATATTTTTATTTTGATTTAGAATTGACTATGACAATGCATGCCTCGAAGGTATGAAGGCATTACCTCTTGGGCAAAAGTTCGTACTTATGATCGATCATAGCAACTTAACTAGTTCTTTAAGCAACCTAGTCTTAATGCACGACAAGTTAGGTGGATAACCTTTTTAAGTGAGTTTGATTTTGACATCAAGAATTTAAAAGGGAAGGAAAATCGAGTAGTAGATGCATTAAGTAGGAAATCGCAACACATATATGAGATTTCATACAGTCAAGTAGAATTTAATTTTTCTAATTTAATTAAAGATGCTACGAACAAGGATCTGAAGTATCTGTTTTTGTGGCAGCAAGCTAAACAGACGAACAACTCTAACCAGTAGTCTGATTATGACATAAATAAAGATAATTTATTGACTTTTAAGGAAAGTATATATGTTCCCAATTAGATAGCAATAAAACAATTAATATTAGATGAATTTCACAAGAGACCCTATGCTGCTCATCCCGGCTACCAAAAACATTTCATTGTTGTTAAGTAAGGTTATTTTTGGCCTAGTATGAGAAAACATACCATTGAATACTTGGCCAAATGCTTAGAATATCAGAAGGTTAAAGTGAAACATCAACACCCAGCTAGACTGCTTCACCCATTACCCGTTCCAGAATGGAAATGGGAGGTAATTACTCTTGATTTTATTACCAACCTACCTAAAACTAAGAAACAAAATGACTCAATTATGGTGGTGGTGGATAAGTTAAGCAAGGATGCTCATTTTATCCCTCTTCAATATACTTATAAATTTGTACAAATTGCGGACATATTTATGCGGGAAATATTCAGACTTCAAGGAATGCCAAAAGTTTTGATTTCTTACAGAGATGTGAAATTCACATCAGTGTTTTGGAAATCTCTCTTTACCAATATAGGGACTAAGGTTCAATTTAGCACTGCTTATCAACTGCAGACTGATGGGTACAAGAAGTGAGCTAATCAGATATTAGAAGATATGTTAAGAATGTATGTAATGCAACAA
The DNA here is from genome assembly GCA_000404065.3 of Pinus taeda. NCBI lineage: Eukaryota > Viridiplantae > Streptophyta > Pinopsida > Pinales > Pinaceae > Pinus > Pinus taeda. The sequence goes on from APFE031151758.1 coordinate 134,391, forward strand.
TCTAGTAAATGGGAAGAGTACCTACACTTGGTGGAATTCACATACAATAACAGTTACCATGAATCATTAAAGATGATCCCTTTCGAAGTCTTATACTGAAGAATATGTAGAACACCTATTAATTGGAATAGCTAGGAGGATAATTTTTTGTTAGGTCCGGACATGTTGGAAGAAATGGAGCTCATTGTGAAAAAGGTCTGACAGAATTTGAAGGCTTCCCAAGATAGGCAAAAATTTTACGTGGATAGGAAAATAACTTGTAAGGAATTTCAAGTAGGGGACTGTGTATATGTTTGAGTGAAACCCAAGAAAAGCACCCTACAGTGGAAAGGTCATGCAAATTAGCCCCACGGTATTGCGGACCCTTCTAAATTCTAGAAAGAAGTAGACTTGTTGCATACCGACTTGCATTACCCAGCTATATACGGGTCCGTAATGTGTTTCACACACACACACACACACATATATATAACTGCCAAGAGGTGCATGTAACAATTTGATAGATAATTTTTAAAGTAATAATTAATGGTATTATTATTAAATATACTTGAGTCAACAACATTTTATGTTATGCTTTTAACCTGCAAAAGATACCCAAATACAGAATATGCGAAGAAAAATACCCAGAACATAGAATAGTGAGAGTCAACATCAAATACTTTATTATTCAGAAGCAATGTTCACTAGCCTCTTCGAGGGGGCAACCTCCAATAGAGCAGAGCTCGATTCAAAAATAAGACACACGATGCTCCTCGCAGGGAG
>APFE031151758.1:135172-152194 GCA_000404065.3 Pinus taeda
TAAATAGCGGGTTAACCACTTACAATTATTAATATGGGCTTTATTGACTCTTTATTATGACGTGATCCCACTACATAAATAAGGGGGTTAGGGTGGGACCCTAACATTTTATTATGTGGATAGGTAGAACTAGATGAAGAGTTTCTAGTAGAGCCTTAGTGTATACTTGGTTGGAGAGAAATAATGATACAGATGTGAGGCATCACCTAGGTTAAAGTGTAATGGAAACACTTTAGCCTAGAAGAGGCCACCTGGGAGGATGAAGGCTTGATGCAAGAATCATATCCTAATATGTTTCAAGAACACAAATAAACATTAAAGCCAATGTTTTGCTCAAGGGGGGAAGATGTAACACCCCTGGGCATGTAATAGTTGTCATTTATTTTTACATTGCGAAGAGTTGGTAACTCAGTTTGGTAAAGATTGGTAAAATAACTTGAACTATAAAATTTAATTATTTATATCCTTCCTTTAGTTAGTGATGTTGAGTTAGAGAAATTACAGGGGAAAGATTTAAAAATATATATATATATAAAAGAATGTTGAGTTTCTAGATAGTTAGACAATTACTTCCTTCCCTAAAAGAGATTAAAAGAAAATATCTCAGAAAAGAAGGCAGTGTGTGCCTGAGGGGGAAAGGGAAGAAGAAGAACTTGTGACAGGATGTTGTCAAGGAAGAAGAAGTAGTATTGCAAAAAGGGTCTTCTTGAGCTAGTCATAGCCAGTGGAATCCCTTGAAAAGAAATTCTGGGTTGGACTGAGGGTCTCGAGGTTTTAGAATGAATGTTGTTCAAACCTTCTCTAGCAACTAAGAGGCTCGAGGGGATCTGGACGTAAATGCCAGTCTTGCAGGTTGGGTGGATAAAGGAATCTCTCCCTAGCATAATTTCTTTGACAAAGGTAAGTAGGATAAATAAGTAATATTTAATTTTCTGAAAGATTGTCTTTTTAGAAAGAAATCAATTTTTTGAATTGTGTTAATCGAATGGTGAAATAAGAGTTTTTTGTTAAGAATGGTTATGTGTAATACAAGTAAATTATCATAAGTTTAAACGTATTGGAACTTCAATTATGAAGGACTTGATGAAATGGGTTATATTGTACATAGCATGAATAAAAGTGTAATATATCTGCTGACAATGATGTGTATATAAAGTAATTATTTCTGGTCAAAGGAAAATTGATAAGGCCAAGTGCCATTATTTTGCATAAATAGGAGACTAAAACTTAGATATTCGAAAGTGTATTTTTCGTGTGTATGTGATAATGTGTATCACCGAAGCTTGCGTATAACTTAGGTAATGGTAGGGGAGGGGTCCCAACAGGCTTGTCAACCACAGAGGGAATGGTAATTGTAATTAAACCTATACTAAAAAGGGAGTTGGATTGCCTTTGAGATTGAAGTTGGGGTTAGTTGGTAAACAATCCTCCTCCCAAAACAATCGAATATTTCATTCAAGGTATGAAATAGAATCCCATTAGGGTTGAGAATATATAACAAACGTGCCTAATAACATTTTTGTGAAGAAATAACTTAATAACCTTCAGGAATTCATTGAATACGATAAATCATAACTATGTGAACAATATATTAACATCGAACAACAAGAAAATATAATAACAATTTTGCAAATGTAACATCTGAGGTATGCCTGGAAGGCATTGCCTCGCTAAACATATGATACAACCATAACCACAAAGAATTTGAAAAGGACCATTTGTGTACAATTTTATTTTAAAGATAACAGAGGAAAAACTTGTCACTCCATTCTAGGTCCAAAATCCCACACAATACACATTATAAATTCGAAAACCCCAACGGGAAATTATACTCACAGTTTATAACCCAATGAGAGCAAAAAACATTAATTGTGGCCACATGAGCCTTAAATAAAATAAGGAATTTGGCTTGTCGTAACAAAAACTAATAAGTTGCAATGCCCTATCGAGAGCTTACCAGACTTAGTATCCATTTTACCCTTAAATCTATTAGAGTTACAGACATTTAAAGAAAATAAACTTGGTGTATAGCCTTGTTTTTATGGACACTTCAGAGGTAGGGTGAAACAACCCAAAACCTAGAAAAGCAAGAACCCAGAGAAAATTAGTTGTGGTCACCCCGCGAGCCCTGAGGAAAGCGAACTTACAAGTCGACGTCAAAGAGACTGACTTGTGCCACTAAATTTCCAATAAGAAATAAATTCAAGTAATATCGGTAAGCTACTGCGTGAGGAAATTATGCATAGATGTACTAATATTTAGCCATAACGAACAAACAAAAAAGAATAAAACAAAGAAAACCCTTGAATGGGTCAAGGAGTCTCACCTTAGGAACACCTTGGGGAGAACAGAATAGGACCTGAGATACTTTGGGTACTTGTATGACAGAGACATAAGGTCTGGTGTGAATGTTAGAGAGGGGAAATTGATAGTTAAGCGCAAAAAGGGAGAGGCGCAAATTACCTGATGAGTCGAGGGTTTGGCCAAATGCTGGAGCAAGCGAAAGAGTTCACAAACTAGGCTCACCAATCACCTTGACTCTACGCTACAAAACTAGATTCATGACTCTGTGAGAGCAAAAACTAAAATAAAACTAAACTAGCACTCCAAACAGCGTTAAATGAATCTGAGTTCACAACTTATCTGTGAAAATTGACAAGAGGAAAGGAGCGAAACCCCTTGGTGCCATAGGTTGTAGAGCAGCTCGACGAACGAGAAAAATGGTGGTACCGGATGGGAGTTGAAGGCGAAATGGTTACCATCAACCACCCTCGAATGATTTGTGTCGTTGAAGGGAAACCCTAAGGATGAACGATGGGGATTCAACCAGGTGTTGAGAATCCTTAAACGATGAGTCTATCATGGCAACATCAAGGACTAGATCTAGAATGATTGACTCCATGACGTGACTAATCAACTATTTGTTAAAAGAAACCTAAGCCTTAATCCTTGGCGGGGTCTTCGAAGTTCCCAAACCAAATAAATGATATATACATATATTTCCATAATAATGCTACATGTAGAGATAGTATAAGGGCCTGTTTATAATCTTATTAAGTTCATGAGACCTCATTATGTGAAACTGTCCTTTATTCCAATGTTAACCCAGTAAAAAAACAAAATAAATTAAATGTATTATTGATTAAAGATATATACGTTGGTCTAAGGCATAACATAAAATAAATTTTTTATTATATATATGTTGTGGTGAGTGTTACAAACAATATGCTTACCCAAATATTTTGGAGGAATTTTTCTCAACATGCTTACCCAAATAGTTTGGAGGAATTTTTATCAACATGCTTACCCAAATAGTTTGGAAGAAATTTCCCCAAAGACACTCTCCAAGTGGGATTGTGTCCCATAAAGTTTCAAACATAGGAAAAGAAATCACATATGATTAACCTCAAAATGTGGTATTGTTTTCAGGAACTCTACATGAGAAACTCATATGAGAAAAAAAAATAAACATTCTAAAATTGTTTGAATGTTATTTTCCTTAGATCTAACAATATCCCCAATTGTTTAGAGCTCGACCAAATAGTCTAAAATGCACAAAACAATATGAAATTCAAATTCCTGATCGAAATGAAAACACAAAACATAATTCCTAATCAGACAATCTAAATTCAAATTCCTAATCGAAATGCACACAAAACATTAATCACCCCTATGAGGGGCCCGAAATATAGGATAGTTAGATAATGTCTTATAATTTTATTTTGAACCAGCAATTGCACCAGATGTTGCAAAGGAAATGTCGTAAGGCAGTAGTGTAGGAAAGAGTAGCATTACATTGTTACTCTTCCATGATGATAGTGAAAGTGTCACCAGATGTTGGCAAAGGGTGTAAGTAGAATTTTGGATCTTAGTTAAAGAGGTAGGTCTAAAAAATTGCATCATTGACATGACAGGAGTATCCACATTATGAGGCTCTCTCTTTTTGGTTATTTAGGGCATTTGCCAAAGAATGCATTGCAAAGATAACAAAGATCTCTATCCTTAGTCATTATTGACGAGAAGATGCTAATTTGGTCTTTTGGTTAAACATCCGTATGTATTTGCCCTGGTAACAATTGTGTTTGAAGTATTTTCCTACTTGAATGGTTGGAATTTATCCACACCCTATTTGAATATGCCAACTTTATTTGGGATTCAAAATTGCAAGAATATTCTATTAATTGTAATCATAATTTAATAGGTTTATTGCATGAATATTCTATTCATTATTATAGAGTAATCTGAGATGTTTGATATTTTGGAAAGTAAAAATCATTTACTATATATAGTGTTTGTTGTACCTTTTTCTGAGTTTCATTATAAATGTCAATCAATCAAGAGATAGTCTCAACTTGAAATTTATCCAAAATTATTCGATGCAAGTCACTATGATCCTATCCATAGAGTGATAAAAAGCATAATGATACAAATTTTTGTTGGAGTTTGAATTGGGGGAACAATGTAAATGGATCTGAATGAAACCCAATAGAGTTATCAAACACATTGCCAAAGAAATTACATATGGATGTTTAACCAAAAGACCAAATTAACATCTTTTGGTCAATAATTACTAAGGATAGAGATATTTGATATGTGTTCAATGCATTCTTTGGTAACTACCCTAAATACAATAAGATGCTTCGAATTCATTGAATTAGGAAGATATGCTAATTGGTTTCGAATCGAATTTCTATGGTTTCAAAGGTTGGAGATTTAAATATTGCTTTTGTTTTGTAGTGGTGTAAAATTTATTTTAGTTTTTGTATTTTTATGAATTTTTGTTTATTTGTTTAAGAGTTATTTTATTAAAATGAATTATCAATAGTAATTATTTATTGTAATAATTTTGTTAGTTAGATGTGTGTGTATATGTATTACATATGGTAGTTTGAGGCTTATTAAAAAGAAAATTAAGGCTTAACCATTTGTCCATAAATTTACTAAGTCTTTACCATCTATATATAAAGTCTATGAGATTGTTCCAACTAATGTATATGGAATAACAAAACAAATATAGTAAAACTTTGTATGAGCATGAAATTAGAACTAAAATTATAAGTAGAAGACTAATACTAAGTTTAAATAGAAGGAGAGCAGGGAAAATTTTAAGAACCACCCTAAATTTATATGTATAATAAATGGGCTAATCCCTATGATACATAGGAAAAATGGGAGGCGATTTTATCAATAATATAATATGTATATATAATTTTTTTGGCTAATCTCTCACTAGATTATATTATCTTGTACAGTGATGGAGAATCTTTCATTGAATTATAAAATTTTGTAAGATCTTGGCAAATCTTTTACTGAATAATAAAACATTGTGAAGCCTTGGCGAATGTCTTGTTAAAGTATGAAACCATATACGATAATAAGTAAACATATTCATTAAACTATAATATACTAAAACATATGTTTGGAAAAAAGAAACATAATTTTCTCTTCCTACAAACAATGTTCCAAGTTTCAGTGGCCGTGTTTGTCAAGGTTCTTACAATACACTCTTTCATATCCTTCTATATTTTGAATATATTCCACAACAAGTTCTTGTGTGTGTTGATATTGACAATGAAGTTCTGTCAATCGAGGAGAGATTAATCTTTTCTCTACAACTTTGTTTTTTCAAGTATCAAAATTTCTTTCTTATTCATAGAACTCCACAGGCAAGATAAAAAAAAAAATAAAACCATCAAGTTTGTTTACCCCAAAAAAACGCCAACAAGTAGCAAGCCCCAACTATATTATATAAGAAAGTATTAGGTATCCTAAAGGCTTGAAGGGGATCTAATTGAAAGAAGTGATCATTGTGAGAATCATTCCAATCAATATATGAATATATAAATGTAGATTTATTATTATTTTAATTGGAAATCTTCAATTAAATAATAAAATTTAATTAGGTCTCTCCCAATATTAGCACAATTCAACACATCAAGTTTGTTTACCCCCAACACGCCAACAAGTAGCAAGCCCCAACTATATTATATAAGAAAGTATTAGGTATCCTAAAGGCTTGAAGGGGATCTAATTGAAAGAAGTGATCATTGTGAGAATCATTCCAATCAATATATGAATATATAAATGTAGATTTATTATTATTTTAATTGGAAATCTTCAATTAAATAATAAAATTTAATTAGGTCTCTCCCAATCTAAATTGCTTATTAGCATAATTCACTACCTTCATACGTCTTGCATTTTTTAACAATGTTGTAACATGTGGATTAATTTCCTTTTTGGTACACAATCTTTGCCTTTTAGGACAATATGGTGCAGTGGCCCAACCCCTATAGATCATTACGACAAACTAAGAATAACAGAGAAATGAAAGGTTGTACAAACCAACATATTTTTCAAACAACTAATCCAACATTAGTACCTTAACTTTTTCATGAAGATATCATATTGAGAATGATTGAAAAATGGTGGGAAATCTGGGCAGGGGACTATCTCTCTTCTGCGAGGGTGATGCAGAAAGAGTGATAAGATTTCATTGTTTTTTGTTGTTTTTTTGTTAAATCAGAAAAACCAATATTAATGGAGATATTGGTATTTTTTACTAAATTTTGTGAAGTGACTAAATGTAGCTTTAACCATTCACATTAAGATGTTTTTTACAATATAATTTCCTAAGTCTATTTAATATCTTCATTATCATAAAAATCAATCTATATCCATCTTAACTCCACATCTACCACTCTTAGAGGGATAAAATCTATTTATCCCTCTCAGCACTTGGTAGACCCGGAATTAAGATGGATCTAACCTCATAGAATTTCCCCTTTAAATAGTCTATGCTCACATAAATACCATGGTATTAACATGGGTCAATACCCTCGGTTATCATAAACTTGGAGCTTAAAAACTACTATTAATAATTTATAAAAATTAATAAAATTAATAATTGATTTATTTTATTATTTATTATTTATTTTAACCAAGTTAAAATGTTTAAGTGACATTAAATTACAAGATCCATTTTTACCCTTGATCTACCGAGCCCTAAGAGGGATCAAATATTTTTTCACTCTATTCTAGTTTGCATATCATGATATTTGATCCCTCTTGGGGCTTAGTAGATTCAGAGTAAAGATGAATCTATGTTGGTTTAATTCCCCCCTTTAAATAAGCTACATTCCACGTGAATACCATGGGTCAATACCATGTGTCATCTTTATTTTTATTAATACTAATATTATGGTTAATAATATTTTCTTGGATGGTATTAATAATAATTTAGCCCATGATATTTGGCCCATAGGCTTCACCTAAATATAACACATTTTTTGAGTGTTCATAAATATAAGGTGACTTAAGGGGTAAATATAAAAAAATGTTTCATTTATTTACCATACCTCTCGTTTGTTTATATTTTTATTAATTTACCATACATCTTTTATAAATATGGTATTTGGCCCATATGATTCACTTAAATAAAACCTCTTTTTTGAGCCTTAAATAGAAAAAGGATTATGGACTAAATATAAAAAGAGGTTTTATTTATTTACCATACCTCTAGTTTATTTATATTTTTATTTATTTACCATACCTTTAGAGTAAGTATAAAAATAGGTTTTATTTATTTACCATACCTCCACTTTATTTATAATTTTATTTATTTACACCCTTGCGTGTTCTTAAATATAAGGTGACTTATGGAGTAAACACAAAAAAATGTTTTATTTATTTACTATACCTCTCGTTTATTTATATTTTTATTAATTTAACATATCTCTTATATAAATATGGTATTTGGCCCATGGGATTCACTTAAATAAAACTTCTTTTTTGAGCCTTCTTAAATAGAAAGAGGGCTATGGACTAAATATAAAAAGAGGTTTTATTTATTTACCATACCTCTAGTTTATTTATATTTTTATTTATTTACCATGTCTTTGGAGTAAGTATAAAAGAGGTTTTATTTATTTACCATACTTCCACTTTATTTATATTTTTATTTATTGGGACAAAATACAACCTCCCAAACTACTTCCCAAACTAGAAAATGGGTGATTGTAAACAAATTTAACATTGCATAGCAGAAAATCGATCGATTGTAATGGAATATAACCTCCCAAACTAGGCGAATTAGGTGAAATGAGTATTTTCATAGTTTATCTGCCCCTTGTTTTTTGGGCTAAAATGAAAAAAATAATTATTTTTTAAATAAAAGTTGGGCTAAATATATGAAATGGGTGTTTTATAAAAAATATGCCCCTCTAAAATGAAAAACCCCTAAAATTTACCATGCTTATCCGTTAGCTGGTCACTGGTGATTAGATAAGGAGCGATATGTGACATCTTTTGGCAAAATTGTTCTTATTGTTTTAATAGGAGAGAATTTAGCTCTATTGCCTTTTTGATGAATTCCTCGAAAGTAGGAACATATTCATATTTTTCCATGGCGTCTTGCAATTCTTGAACTTGTAAGTTCTTTGTAGAAATGTCTGCTTCATGGCTTATTTTTAACACTTCCATATCTACAGTAATTGAGCGATTTGTTCGACAACTTGTTGGTTCACATTTTCTTTTTCAACTTGCAGTTGTTGCTCAAGGTGTGCTAGCTTCTCATCCTTTTCCCTTAACAAAATAGATATCTCGGTAGCTTTATCCATGGTGGCAGTTGCATATGACCCTGTAAACTGCGACAGTCTGGTCAAGTTTTCAGTTGGATTGGAAGGAATATCCTTCCAGACTATGTCCATCGACTCATTCCCAGGTGGAATCTCGGGTGTCTCTATCCTCCTTTTCCTTTGTCTCCTCACTACAACCTTATGAAGTGGTATGTAGAACACATCTAAAGGAGGAATTTCAGTTACCTTTAGGACAATTTCTGAGGTGGGCAAAGCAGGAATGATTTCTGTTTTCTACGAACTTGTCACTTGCTCATCCATCGGCTCAGACTCTGTAATCTTCTAGGTACGCAGGGGAGTGTGATATTCCGTGGCTTCCTAAACATATGTTGTCTTAGGAGTGTCTTGTAGTTTTTTATTGAATTGATCCCACTCCTGCTCCAAACTGCTGCTTTTGATCTCAGAACCAATGTCTTTAGTTGGGTTGCTCATACCCTGCTTTTAGGCTGACCTCTTGCTAGATTCCACTATATTCTCGGTGTCTTGGACCCTCCTTGTATCAAGTGCTTCCCCTGTATCCACTTGAGACTCTATGCGAGAATTAGGTCCATCGCTATTGATAGTCACACTGGGTGTAGGCTTGTCCTCGATTTTTAGCAAATGCAGCGGAATTATTTCGAGACTTTTGTTTCTGAACTCCTGAAAGATTTCAAAATCTTTAGGACTCAAATTTTCCTTTTCCCACTTGATCGCTTGTTCGAAGGATTCAAATGACTGTAAAAGGTCTTCAGAATTATTAGCCTCGTGGTTATAAGACTTCATATTTACTGCAGTAGTAATGTTATGTGTTATTTTGTCTAAATCGAATTGCCTTTTCGGTAAATTATGGAGTCTGAGGCTTTCTAGGCTTACTAAATCCTTGGTTGCATGGTTAAAATTTGCTAATGAAAAGTAACCGCACCGAATAGGAATAGATGGCCATAATGACTTTTTTCTCTCTTTTAGGGTCTTGGCCAAGCCTTTTCTGACAGTCTGGTGAGCTATTTCTCTTGCTAATAATTTATCAGAGACATACAAAGGGAGGACATGTGGGTCTGTTGTACAGCCAAAAACCCTAATGTATGTAAACCATTCTTCAACAAAATACTTGCCCACTATTCGAAGGTTTGTAGCGCTTCTTTGGAAAACCTGGGGGCTTTCTTATTGAAAATTAATTGATGCAATGGCAAAATAACAACATGGCATATTTTATAAAAATGGGGTATATAATGGGATTCCCAAATATGTTCATGGCTGAGATGGATAGGGTAGGGGTCCTACAAGGTCCATCTCCAACCCATGATTGGAAAGTTAGTGCAGAAAGAGATGGCATCCATGATGTAGGCACTGAAATAGAATGGAGGAAGGTTCTCTGCAGAGGAGGATCTCTTATGACCATACTCGGTGATGGCAGTGGCTAGGTTATCAGATAGGATAGTGGCCCAATTCATAATGTGGGAATTGACACAGGCATCAATCAAAGGCATCCATTCTATGGAAAACTTAGAATTGTTAGGTAGTCCATATAGCCTACATAACATAACAACTGCATAGTTGTAGGGGTTTTCTAAGGAGGCTACAGGATACATACCTGTTTTGTCAAATTTGATCTTATTCTCTAGTACCCTCCAGCCCTGGATCATCTTGAAAGGTTCTTCATTTTTCTTTGCAAAATTGGCCAGGTATGACTTGTCATATATGTCCTGATGGTCAGGTATATGGTACATTTGCTTTAGGTCTTTAGCTTTGAATGACCCCATGAGGTCCATCCTTGAGTTCTTGAATTTCCTGTCTTCAATAGTGAGATTTTCCACCACCTACCTAATCATATTGGTATAGGGGAGGATCTTCGCTCTCGTTCCTATTGCGTGAAGGAAAGAATATGCAACATCTTTGAATTGGACTCCCGAAAGTTTTATTGAATCAACTGTTGCCTTTACGATAATAATTTTGGGATGCTCATCCTCAAGCGTGTATATGACTTCCCATAATGTTTCTCCCCCATCAGTGCTGCAGACTGTATCAAAGAATATAGGAGACATTTCTGATAGCTTAGACTCTGTAATGCTCTGCTTTTTCTATTTTTGCATCACCTTCCAAAATGACATGTCTTTTGAAGCTTGCCTAAAATGGAAGAGATATATCAGCACAGACGATATAGGGCAATTAAGGCTGGAAGCTCACTGAAGTGACTTTGAACTGTGGGAGGATTTCAAATGAGATACTCAACATTAGCTAACCATAACTTGAAACATCATTACTTCTCCTCGGGCTGCTAAACATTAGTTACCCTGTCAAACAGTTCATTATTATATTAAAACACAGTAACCTCCCACACTTGGTGCTTTATTCGTGCATCACAACTTTTAAACGTTGTAATATAGCGTTACCTGCTTAAAGACTAAAGAATTTAAAAAGGGTCCCCATTTATATGTCAAATATCAACTATTATTCGTATAAATGGGGCGGGGGGTGTTACATAGTACAATAATTGACGATTCACTTGGGAGAACCAACTATCTCTGATTGATCTTTTGAAATTTCTAAAGAATTTCAAAATAATAAAAGTTATAGGGATAATAATTACATGAGTTATAACCTAAACGATATTCCTCTGAAACCATAATCTCTTACTAAATCTATGTATTCAATTACTTTACTCTTGTAGTGATAAAAATACAGAGGTTTGCATCAGTCAATTATGAGATTTTAAAAAGATATAGTAGGTGCTTTCTACATATTAGTTTTTTCATTTTCTCATTTATCACAGGTAGAGCCTCTATTGATAGTAGGCGTTCATAGCCTCGACAGGGTTACCTTTTAACTAACGATGATTCATTGTCCCATCTGAGGCAATTTCCAAAATTCAAAATGATATTCATTTTTTTTTCTTTTTCCTTAGGACCTTTATTTTCTTTTCATGTAATTTTCTTTAAAAATTTAAAAGACATTGTCTAGGCTTGGTAACCTAATAGTGACAATGCCATTCACTAGTTGTAACTAAACTGAACAAGCTGGCTCTTGATGAGACCCCTTGTCCTTTGATTGATTAGATCATTGGCTATTAGCCTGTTTTGATATGTAGCTTTGGTAATATCAGTTTAGTTATTCCCCTATGATCATGGTAAACAAGCTGGTGATGAGGCTTATTATCTTTTAAGTTTTGTATATTTTAGAATTACACTGTATAAAAAAGAAAATTTTATCGATGGGGTGAATCACTGGCCCTTTTAAAAAGTTTTGGATGATAATGATAGAGTTTTGAGATACTGATATGTAGAAATTCCTTGTTGGGTTAAAGATTCTTTTCTTTGACTGATAACAAAACATCTATACTTTATAAAGATAAGAGCTTGTTCATTGAACAAACGTTTCTATCAAGGTCAAGTTTTTCCAAAGAAATAAGGTTCATTTTGATACTCAAATGCTCTAATTATTTCTTTAACTTTTCCTACTTATAGAAGCGAAAAATCAAAATATTATCAGAGGTTTTATTTTGAGAAGCCAAAAGTAAATACTACATTAACATTTATTTTCCTAAGAATCTTAAAGAAAATATGATACAAAAATAGAAGAGGTTGTCTTCTAGGAAAAGTATTTTTTTAGAATTTGCACATTAATGGGCAAGGAATCCACTTTACCTGACAAGTCCTGCAACAAAAAAGTTGATTGACCAATTTTCTCAATGATTTGGAATGGTCCAAGCCACAGCCTTTGGAACTTTGTATGCTTACCTTTTTCCTCATGTGCTTTGTCCCATTTCAAAACCAGATCACCTACTTCAAAAAATTTATGACTGGAAGAGGCTGTATCAAAAGAGGCTTTGACTAACTGTTGATGATGGGAATGGGTAGCTTTAGCATTTTCTCTTTCTTCTTCGAGTTTAAGGATCTTGAATTGTCTTGCTTGAAGAGAAGAGGAAGGATTTTCATTGATAAACTGCACTAGGGTGAGATATGGGTTTGCTATGTTTGTGGGGAGAACTGCTTCTTTCCCATAAGCTAAAGCAAAAGGATAAGAACCGGTTGAGGCCTTCTCTATTATTCTATCTGCATAAAGAGAAAATGTCAATGCTTTGTGCCAATTCCTATTATTTTGGTCAATAGTACTCTTGATGATTCTTATAAGGTTTTTTTTTGTTGATTTGACTAATCCATTACCTTGTGGATAATAGTTGGTTGAGTACTTCAATTTGAAACATCTTTTCAAAGAAAATTCTACCATATTATTTCCAGAAAAATAAGATGCATTATCAAACATTAACGCTGAGGGGTGGCCAAACCTGGTAATTATGTACTCATTAATAAAATTTGTAATACTTTTTATATTAGCTTCCTTTAGTGGGATAGCCTCTACCCATTTCGTGAAATAATCAGTAGTTGTAAGGATGTATTTGTGTTGCTTGGAAGAGTTAGGAACAATCTCACCAATTATATCTAATCCCCATAGCTCAAATGGTTGTTTCATATTGACTAGCTACAAAGGGAATGTTGGTTTCTTTTCTCTTTCAGCTGCAGTCTGACAAATTTTGCATTTTCTTGCATAGTCATGTGCATCCTTGAATAGTGTTGGCCAATAATAACTTGCATGTAGGATTTTATGAGCTGTGGTGTTTTCTTCGAAATGACCTCCAGCTGGTCTATCATGTAACTCCTGCATAACCTTTTCAGCTTCAGGTTTCTCAAGGCATCTTAATAAGACATAATCATAATTTTTTCTAAATAATACAACATCAACCAATTGATACTGATTTGATTTTAACCTTAAAGCACATTTTGTTTTGTAATTGAGATGCATAGGAGCATATCCATTCTTCAAATAAAACTTCAAATCAGCATACTATGTTTGTGCATCGCTGAGGCTTACCTATGATATTTTCATTTCATTACCTTGGTCTTCTTCTATTGATAAGTGGGAAGCTCCAATTAACATCCTGCAAAAACCTTGGCCCCTAACAATTTTAGCTGGCCAGATTTCTACATCGTATTCTTGAAGTGCAGTGACCCAATTGGCTCTTTTTTGCCCCACTTCTCTTTGAATCAAAAGTTTCCTTACTGCAGGGTAAGGTACTATTATTTTTGTATGAGTTTTGAGGAGAAAAGGTCTGAAATGTTTCAAGGTTTTGACAGCAAAAGTTTGTTTCTCAACAATTAAGTAGTTTAACTTGACACCTTGTAAATTTGAATTGAAAAAAGAGATAGGTGCTTGTATGTTTTGATCGTTTGGATGTGTTAAAACTGATGCATATGATGTATAAGATGAAAAAGTGTACAACACAAAAGGTTTGAGAAAGTCTAGAGTGGTTAAATAAGGAGCATTGATGATGGCCTTTTTGATTAACTCAAATGAATATCTTTCATTTTTACCCCATTTGAAGACTGCATTTTTTCTTATCATTGATTGGAGGGGTAAAACAATCTCTGAGAAATGTGGAACAAATATTTTTACAAAATTAATCTGGCCTTGGAATAATTGCGTGGTATTTTTGTTAAGTGGGAGAGGAATCTTTTCAATTTCTTGGATTCTATCAAGATCAATATAAATCCCTTTCTTGGACATTATGAACCCAAGAAGCTTGCCTTCTGCTAAAGCAAAGTATGAATTTTTTGGATTCAAAGAAAGCCATATTTCTTGAATCTTTTAAAGATATCCTTTAGGTCATTCAAATGATTGTTTCTGTTCCTAGAGTAGACTATAATGTCATCTAGGTAAATAACAATTGATTTATTAATTAGAACTTTAAAAGCAATATCCATTGCGTATTGGAATGTAGCACCTACATTGATAATTCCAAAAGACATCTTTTGATAAGCATATGTTCCCCACTTGGTCCTGAATGTCGCCTTTAACCTGTCATCTGGATATACAAGGATCTAATTGTATCCTGAAAATCCATCTAGAAAAGACATAACTCAGAACCTGCAACTGATTGTAATATTTGTTCCATGGTAGGCAAAGTAAATAGAGAAGATGCATATGTTCCTCAGATAGAACACCAAAGGACACCACTCACAAATAGATCACGGATCAATACACTAGTATTGTTGACGTGGTTAAAACCCTCAAAGAGGGAAATATTCCACGGCTTGAGCCAATGTGACCACTTCAGGCAATTTATTAATAAAAGAATGAAAATTTACATAAGCTTATCTCATGAATGGTTACCCTAAAAATGACCATCCATGCTCTTTAAATAGAGATCATGGACCAATCATGTGTTAAGCCACAAATCAAGTGTCGATAATGCCTAGGAGAGAATGAACTATCAGATCACTACATATCATGACCATCAAATTGTAAGTTACAAAAGTAAATAGTAAAGAAACACACTTTACCTAACTCTACACCAGACCAAGTTATACTTAACTATTTCCTATGTGTTGTAATATCCTAACATCCCCCCTTAAGAACAACTTGGAATAGGATTGAAGGATGTACAAATATGACACAATAGGAGAAGGAAGGAGGCATTAGAGCCTATCCCCCCTTAGTGACAACTTCCTGAACTCCAACCATAAATCGAAGTTTAGTAAACTTTGCCTCTGTGAGAGCCTTTGTAAAGATGTCTGCAACTTGATTATCTGTTGAACAATATTATTGCACTTCAAGAACATGGTCATGAATGAGCTTTCCGATGAAGTGCATGTGTAGTTCAATGTGTTTGTTGCACTGATGCTGAACTGGATCTTTGCAAAGCTGAATGGCACTTTGATTATCACACCAAAGTGTAGTCGGATGCTGCTGCTCAAAGCCAAATTCTGATAGGATTTAACGAAGCCACAAGGCTTCCTTACTAGCTTCCACGGCACCACGATACTCTGCTTCTGCTGACGAAAGAGAAATGGAAGCCTGTTTATTACAAGCCCATGTAATAGGTCCTGAACCAAGAGTGAAGACATAACCGGCAGTAGACTTCCGATCATCAGGGTCACCAGCCCAATCAGAATCAGTGAAACTAACTAATAGAGGAGCTGCTTTGGCACTGTAATGAATCCCAAACTGTACTGTACCTCGAACATAACGAAGTATTCTTTTAGCTGCTTTCAAATGACTTTCACGGGGGTTTTGCATAAAACGAGCAACAAGGCCAACAGCAAAGGAAAGGTCAGGACGAGTATGGGTTAAATACAAGAGTTTTCCTACAAGTTGACGGTATAAGGTAGCATCAACTTCAGGAGAAGTACAAGAGACTGAAAGTTTGACTCCAGACTGAAAGGGAGAAGGAGCTGGCTTACAATCTTACATGTGAAAATGACGAAGAATATCACAAGCATACTTGGACTGGGAAAGGGAAATACCCTCCTTGGATTGCAAGACTTGAAGACCGAGAAAATAGTGTTAGTGTCCTAAGTCTGTCATTTCAAATTTCTTTTTAAGGCTGGACTTCACATGGTTTATAAGGTTGGGATCACTACCAGTAAGAATAAGATCATCAACATAAAGAACAAGGATGATAAGAGAGTTGCCCACGTTCTTGGTGTAGATAGTATTGTCAGAATAACACCTAGAAAAGCCAGATTCTAAAAGAAAGCTATCCATTTTGGCATACCAAGCCCGAGGGGCTTGCTTGAGACCATAAAGGGATTTATTAAGTCGACATACAAGGCTGGAGTCTGTTTGGATGAAGCCAATGGGTTGTTCCATATAGATTTCTTCATGCAAGTCCCCATGCAAGAAGGCAGATTTAACATCCAACTGATGGACTTCCCATTTTAAAGAGGCAGCAAGGGAAAGAACAAGGCGGATAGAGTTCATTTTGGCAACAGGGGAGAAGGTTTCAGTTAGTCAATGCCTTCAACCTATGAAAATCCCTTAGCAACAAGACGAGCTTTATGTTTATCAACTTTCCCATCTGGTCCATACTTGGTTCTGTAACCCATTTACATCTAACAAGTTTGCGTCCCTTTGGTAGAGGAACAAGATCCCATGTATCATTTGCCAACAATGAATGATATTCTTCATTCATAGCTGCTTCCCAATGTGGATGGCCTGAAGCTTCTGCAAAAGTGTCAAGATCATAATTCGCTGAAGCTTGAGCCAGTAAAGAAGAGGCTCTATCGAAGTGAGAATGTGTATGTCGTTGATCTATAGGATCACCGACAAGAGCACCTGCTGCATCCCGAGTAGCAAAAACCCATTTTGGAAGCTAAGGAGTTGAAGGAGGATCCTAAGAAGGTGGGGGAGGATTGTCATCCTCGCTGTCATCATCTGAAGAAGAAATATTTTCAGAAGTAGAAGGGATAGAGAGAGGTGGCACATCCTCCAAACTAGGCTCGTAGGCTTATATATTTTCAACAAACTTTACATCTCTTCTAATGATAACATTTTTGGAATTAAGTGGAATAAGTCTATATCCTTTGACATCTTCAGAATATCCAACAAAAATACATTTTTCACTCTTAGGTTC
>APFE031151761.1:0-25776 GCA_000404065.3 Pinus taeda
AATAGGAACTAATAATGTCTATTATCATTCATCATTGGTCATTTTATTATACCAATTAAATGCTCATGCCCCTAGTAAGCTCACAAATTCAATCATGATCGATATGCCTTTCGGACCATCTTATTCCTTGTTATTTGTGTTTATCACCAAGAATAGACCTCAAAAGTTTTTTTTGCATCATTTCTTTATCTATTGGATAACATATTCAAATCATTGGCATCTTATTGCAGAAGTATATATGAACATAGTGTTTTCCATATGTGAAAATATATATTGCAAAAAAAACCGTCTTCGTGTTTTGCTGAAAATAACTTTGTTTTTTCTTTCACTGTAACCACCTTCCATATTTAATACGAAGATATGTTAAGTTTAGGTATGTTCTATGCTTGAGCAATTTATTTAAATTTTCACTGTTAGCAATCACATCAGCATTACAATAAACTGCAGATAGAACATAAATACAAAACGCGGAAGACAAGCCAAGACAAGAGGACACAAGATATGGCGCGAGCCAGGGACAAACCCCACAATGTGTGGGGAAACCCTTTGATCAAATCTTCTTTTATCTTCAAAGTTCAGCAGAGAGAGAGAGAGTACATTTACAACATAAGTCAACACTTTGACTTATCTAGATCTAGCATAGATCATTTCGTATAATGATGAGATCAGTTGAAGACATTCTGCTTCAACTGATACCTACCATCGTGCTGCATCTCGTCCACTAGATGCACTACAGCATACTGCACCACGCTGCACTAAACATGATAGTCATCCTGATTCACGCTGCCCATGCCCATGATCTCATAGTGCTGCCCACCATGCTGCTGCCTCTGCCTTCTCATAGCTTCATCGTGCTGCAACAATGCATCTGTTGATATCAGCCTTAGCTGCTTGCTATGGCTTGCAGCCTAGCAAAGCAGCTAGGCTATAGATCCTATTCGGCAGACTTCATAAACTATCCTTCTTTCTGCGTTAACAAGTCTCATGTGTTAACATTTTTATTACAGCGTTTACTGGTCTCTATTACAGCGTATAGTATGAACAGCGTGTGTTCTTCCAATCGCAGAGATCCTCTTTATCACGAATATACCAAGACTGTGACTAAATATGTTGAGACAGTGATCACCAAATATGTGACTGCGTCTAGAATGTTTACTGAGATACATATATGCCGAGGCTGCTAGGAGGCAGGTCCGAGTCCTTTTCCACTGTGATATCTACCGAGACTTTACCAAGATCACCTGAGCTTGATGACTGGAATACTTCAACGAAATCTCAGAGATTTGCGAGGTACAGTGACTGTAATTACCCATGAAAGTGTAGAGGCATCCGAGCTCTGTTCTGCCCTCCTGTACTGCAGATTTCGAACCTTATACCCATCCGAATGTTTCAGAGAAATGCGAGTTCTGTGTGGAGGCCGGAATGTTATTTCTGTGGTGCCCATCCGAAACACAGAGATACTTGTCCAAAGATCTGCACCTTATACCCATCTGAGGACGCAGACAAATCCGAGATTATCTTCTGCGTAAGGTATCATCCATTGCCTGCGTATATGTATTGCCTTTGTCTGCGTGTAGACTTCTCCATCTAGGATTTCTTCCATAATTAACAGCGTATAAGTCTCATATGTCTCTATTATGAACAGCGTATAAGTCTTCTTGATCTGCGTTGGATTTAGGGCATCATTCATTGGTGTATCTCCTTCTCCAAAAACCCAAGACGTGGAGAGGAGATCCCATGACGAATGTGTGTTCAAATGACTTCAAATCCTCACCAATTTATACTAAAACGTAGATGATGAGTAGACACGTCTATTGGGCTTCTGAGCCTACTCAAGCGCTGGTCGGCTTGATAATAATTATATAAACAAAATAAATTCATATCTCCATAAATACTTATTGGAATCGGATGATCTTTGGATCAATCCTACACCTCTCGACGAGAGGGATCCAATAAAAAATATCAGCTGACATAAATAAGCTGACCCACATGGAGTTTGGCCCTAGTTGCCAATTTAACACTCCCTCTCAACTAGGGAGAACTCCATCCAGTGATCCATAAGTCCGACTGTACTATCTCGGCCATCAGTGGCCTGCACTGCTCTGCCCAACTCTGCTCAGCTCTGTTGGCTTTGCTCTGCTCTGCTCGGCTTTGCTCTGCTCTGCTCGGCTCTGCTAGCTCTGCTCTGCTCAACTATGCTGGCTCTGCTAGCTCTACTCTGCTCAGCCCTGCTGGCTCTGCTGGCTCTGCTCTGCTCTGCTGAACTATGAAGAAGAAGAATTGATCGAGATTGTCTCATACCATTCTCCACTGACCCGAAGTCAGTCTCAGAGTGCGTAACACTAGTCCCAGACTAGTCTCAACCAACCCGAAGTTAGCGTCATAGTATGTACGACTCTTACTGGTCCCAGACCAGTACCGCAGGCTCAGAGAGTGTACTACTGGTCCCAGACCAGTCTCAACCAACCTGAAGTCAGTATTAGAGTATGTACGACTCTCACTGGTCCCAGACCAGTCCTGCACTGACACGAAGTCAATCTCGGAGTATGTACCACTGGTCCCAGACCAGTCTCAGCCGACCTGAAGTCAGTCTCGGAGTATGTACCACTGGTCCCAGACTAGTCTCAGCTGACCCGAAGTCAGCGTCAAATTATGTACAACTCCTACCACTGGTCCCAGACCAGTACCGCAGGCTCAGAGAGTGTACTACTGGTCCCAGACCAGTCTCAACTAACTTGAAGTCAGCATCAGAGTATGTACGACTCTCACTGGTCCCAGACCAGTCCTGCACTGACACGAAGTCAGTCTCGGAGTATGTACCACTGGTCCCAGACTAGTCTCAGCTGACCCGAAGTCAGCGTCAAATTATGTACAACTCCTACCACTGGTCCCAGACCAGTATCATTGATCCCAGATCAATGGAGGTCATCCTAGCATAGGGAGTACGGTAGATACAACAATGCGTCCATCGGTACTACTATGGTCCCTAACTTCATTTCCCTGCCCATTGATCAGATGAGAGGTACTTCCCATGAGTCCCAGACTGCATGAGTAGGATGCCTCGACAGGAGAACTAATCAATCCTGTCCTCACAGGAGAACACATCAATCCTGCTACAATCGCCATGGAGAACACATCAATCCAGGCCTCACAGGAGAACACATCAATCCTGCTACACAGGAGAGCGAATCATCCTGTTCCACAAGAGAGCGAATCATCTTGTCCCACAAGAGAGCGAATCATCTTGTTCCAATGCGCACCACTAGGGGAGTGTGAGTCACCCTGTGGTCGTATGTTGTTCCAGTAAGAACCGCAAGCCCTCAGAGCTCCCAGAGCTCAATGTATGCAATATGCAAGACCCTTATACAAGGGTTTCTTGACGACTCCAAGTCGTCCAGGAAAATCACAAATTAGATCTTCCCTTGGGGCTCTGACCTGTACATCATCTTAGTGCAATGGAGCCTCCTTGCTCATCGACTTACCATATCCCAGATGATGTCTATCTGCTGGAGAATTGTCCAATACGGGATTCCTCAATAATTGAATCCCATCTCTGGTTGTCACAGAGAATCACAGTGGTATTCATCATGTGTACAAACAGCTCATTGAAGAGCTTCAGCAACCAGACTGCCTCACAGAAGGCCATACTATCAGCAATGTATTATGCCTTGGTGGTGCTCAGAGTCATCGACTTCTTCTTCCTGCTCATCCAGGATATCGAGGCAGATTCCAAAGAGAAACAACACTGAGAAGTGCTCTAGTGATCCTCCATATTGCCTGCCCACTCATCATTCGAATAATCATGAGGTTTCATATTTCCGACAGTGTATCTCAATTCATGAGAGATTGTGCCCTGAAGATATCTTAGAAGATTCTTGGCACCAATCTAGTGAGGCTCAACCAAATATGAGCTCACCATGCCAACTGCAACACAGATGTCCGGACGGAGGTTCTCCAAGAACATCAACGCGAATGAGTTTATGAAACTCAAAGGCATTTCCCAAATCTGGTCTGACATCATTACCATATAACTTCTGAAAGTTAAGATCCTTGAGGCAGTCACAAGCTTGCAGCGTATCTTCTCACATTCAGAATCCAACTCCCTCTGTCTCCTATAAATGAGAGGGTTTGCACCTGTCAGACATAGGTGCCGATACAAGAGGATTATCATCCACAACCTTTGAGTAATGGTTTGGATCGGTTTCACTCCTAGTGAATCTCAGCTGCATTAGACAGCTATCAATCCTCTCATACTACGCCTGAGGTGTTTTGCTTCAAGCCATAGAGGGCTTTCTTCCACCTGAATATATGAGATTCCCGATCATGAGTCTCAAACTCCTCGGGTTGTTCCAAGCTTGTGGACCTGCTGCATGAGGGGAATGATCCCCTTATAATTTTTTTTCCTTCGGTACATTTCAGACATGTACCTTCATGCTGCTTTTTGAATTCAGGCATCCTAGTCACCATCTGACTCACAGGCCTTCGGTGCTGAGTCAATGGACATGGTCCGTAGTGGACTTCCTGCAGCTTGATACAACCCTGAACTCAAAAACATCTTTGAAAGATTTATTTTCAAACCCGTACCTTTCCATCGATAAGTGCCACCCTGTAACCTTTGACTTCCATTTCGGAGATGACATCAGGTTCTTCTTGCAATCAGGTACATAAAAGAGATTATGGGGTTTCTTGCTTTCGTGGAAGAGTCGACCATTTCCTTGATGACGTCCATTACCAGTCATTCCTTTAATCATTGAAGATGTCCCAGGAATGATTGTTATCTTCATCAAGAGATGTGTCTCTGCCATTCGGACACTCCTTCGCATAACGGCCGAACTTAATTCAACAAGGCATCTGCCTTTCCTTCCACCCTTAGATATGAACTTCCCAATGAAGTGATCTTAAGATGGACCATCAGAATCTTTCGTTGCGTCATTCTGATAACATTCTTTGCTTTGACTTCACCCTAGGTGAATAATGAGGAACCCATTGATCCTTCCGTCTTGCCCCAACTGATTTCAGTGATTGCTCTTTCACTCTTGCTTGGGCATTGTCTTCACCTCAACTCTGATACCATGTTAAGCTTAGGTATGTTCTATGCTTGAGCAATTTATTTAAATTTTCACTGTTAGCAATCACATCAGCATTACGATAAACTGCAGATAGAACATAAATACAAAACGCGGAAGACAAGCCAAGACAAGAGGACACAAGATATGGCGCGAGCCAGGGACAAACCCCACAATGTGTGGGGAAACCCTTTGATCAAATCTTCTTTTATCTTCAAAGTTCAGCAGAGAGAGAGAGAGAGAGTACATTTACAACAACAGTCAATACTTTGACTTATCTAGATCTAGCATAGATCATTTCGTATCATGATGAGATCAGTTGAAGACATTCTGCTTCAACTGATTCTCAAGGTGACTCCTTCACCTACTATCGTTCTGCATCTCGTCCATTTGCTGTACCTTACAGTGTACTGCACCACGCTGCACTAATCATGATAGTCATCCTGCTTCACGCTGCCCATGCTTATGATCTCATAGTGCTGCCCACCATGCTGCTGCCTCTGCCTTCTCATAGCTTCATCGTGCTGCAACAATGCATCTGTTGATATCAGCCTTAGCTGCTTGCTATGGCTTGCAGCCTAGCAAAGCAGCTAGGCTATAGATCCTATTCGACAGACTTCATAAACTATCCTTCTTTCTGCGTTAACAAGTCTCATGTGTTAACATTTTTATTACAGCATTTACTGGTCTCTATTACAGCGTATAGTATGAACAGCGTGTGTTCTTCCAATCGCAGAGATCCTCTTTATCACGAATATACCAAGACTGTGACTAAATATGTTGAGACAGTGATCACCAAATATGTGACTGCGTCTAGAATGTTTACTGAGATACATATATGCCGAGGCTGCTAGGAGGCAGGTCCGAGTCCTTTTCCACTGTGATATCTACTGAGACTTTACCAAGATCACCTGAGCTTGATGACTGGAATACTTCAACGAAATCTCAGAGATTTGCGAGGTACAGTGACTGTAATTACCCATGAAAGTGTAGAGGCATCCGAGCTCTGTTATGCCCTCCTGTACTGCAGATTTCGAACCTTATACCCATCCGAATGTTTCAGAGAAATGCGAGTTCTGTGTGGAGGCCGGAATGTTATTTCTGTGGTGCCCATCCGAAACACAGAGATACTTGTCCAAAGATCTGCACCTTATACCCATCTGAGGACGCAGACAAATCCGAGATTATCTTCTGCGTAAGGTATCATCCATTGCCTGCGTATATGTATTGCCTTTGTCTGCGTGTAGACTTCTCCATCTAGGATTTCTTCCATAATTAACAGCGTATAAGTCTCATATGTCTCTATTATGAACAGAGTATAAGTCTTCTTGATCTGCGTTGGATTTAGGGCATCATTCATTGGTGTATCTCCTTCTCCAAAAAGCCAAGACGTGGAGAGGAGATCCCATGACGAATGTGTGTTCAAATGACTTCAAATCCTCACCAATTTATACTAAAACGTAGATGATGAGTAGACACGTCTATTGGGCTTCTGAGCCTACTCAAGTGCTGGTCGGCTTGATAATAATTATATAAACAAAATAAATTCATATCTCCATAAATACTTATCGGAATCGGATGATCTTTGGATCAATCCTACACCTCTCGACGAGAGGGATCCAATAAAAAATATCAGCTGACATAAATAAGCTGACCCACATGGAGCTTGGCCCTAGTTGCCAATTTAACAGTTTTCCATATGTGAAAATATATATTGCAAAAAAACCGTCTTCGTGTTTTGCTGAAAATAACTTTGTTTTTTCTTTCACTGTAACCACCTTCCATATTTAATACGAAGATATATTTACCCATTTATTATAAAGTTCAAAGAATGGGTTCCCTTTATGGAGTGTTTGATTTTCCAAACTCCTAAATTCCTAATAACCTCTTAGTTTAATTTCAAGCCTTACCCAAATTACTTAATCACTATTATTAAATTTATTTTTAACAAAATAAACAAAAGTATAAGTAAAAAAACTGTCTTTGTGTTTCGCTGAAAATAGCTTTGTTTTTTCTTTAACTGTAACCACCTTCCATACTGTCATATTTTGCACTCCATATTATCCATTGCTCAAGGGGAACCGGGGAACCACCTTCCATCTTTTGAACTCCATATTCATATTATCCATTGCTTAACCATTGCTCAAGGGGAACCGGGGAACCACCTTCCATCTTTTGAACTCCATATTCATATTATCCATTGCTTAATGGGATTCCAGCACTGATCAAAAATTTGACTCGCCAAACCCAGAATTCATTGGTCAATGGCTTCCCTCTGCGCCACTAGTTGATCTTGTAATAATTGGATTCTTTGGTCAATGGCTTCCCCCTGTGCCACTAGTTGATATAGTTGATCTTGTGATAATTGGATCCTTTGTGCCGCTAGTCGATCTTTTAACAGCCAGATTGTCTGTCCCTGCATTTCTTTTACCTCTATTCCTTTATTGCCACTATTCGGTGACACTAAATTTATTTTACCTCTGTTCCTTCACTGCTACTGTTTGGTCTTCATGTAACACTGCCCCCTTGAACATGCTGGTCACCACATAGGAAATGACATTGAACATGCTGGTCACCACATAGGAAATGACATGTGACCATGAATTTACTCGGAATGACACTGAATTTCTTTTACCTCATGTTCCTTCACTGCCACTATTTGGTCTTCATGTAACACTGCCCTCTTGAACATGCTGGTCACCACAACGGATGACATGTGACCATGAATTTACTCGGAAATGACATGTGACCTTGAATTTACCATGGGAAATGACATGTGACCTTGAATTATGAGAAATATCATGCCCCAACTAGGATGGCTTCTCATTGTTCTATATATTAATCCAGTTCTTCACAAGTAGCCTTTACCCTGAAAACCAATATAATAATTAAATTACACTAAGAAAAGTGTTGTTGGTG
This sequence comes from Pinus taeda, assembly GCA_000404065.3. NCBI lineage: Eukaryota > Viridiplantae > Streptophyta > Pinopsida > Pinales > Pinaceae > Pinus > Pinus taeda. Next base: position 7,986 of record APFE031151761.1, read on the forward strand.
CACATTGCAAGTAATAAACTGTAAGCACTGTTCCTTGGTTTACAAGGAATTTCAAGTGGACTTTCTTTAACATCGATTTACACTTTTCCAATTTATATTTTTCTTTTAACCTTGATTTCCTCTAGAAAAAGGAAGGATAAACCTACGTGATGGTTCATGAGAAAAGCTGGCACATCAATTTATACTGGTTTACCGAGATAACAATAAAATGTCCACAAGGGCAAATCGCAGGTTATTACAACCTTCGTTTTCCCACCTTCATCGACTGCTCATCAGGTGGTGTGCATTTGCAGCTGGAAAGCCATAAAAACAAAAATGTTGTCCTGCAACTTCGCTAAGCACGTCCATTTGGAGCTGGAAAACCATAAAAGCAATGATTTGAGATAACTCGAACAGGTCACTGATCCTTTTCAGAAGCACCAGTTGGACCGCTCTGAATTTTAAGAAGTTGAAGTCCAAAATGTCAGGCCAGATTACCTTGAGAAAGATCTAAAAATTAATCTATTAGTTAATAACCAGAAGCTGCTTTCTCATCTTTAGAGATATATTTTTGAGAAAGATCTAAAAATTAATCTATTAGTTAAGATAAGCAAATTAGATATATATTTTTGGGAAATACACTGACCATGGTGTGGGTCTTTCCATATCCTGTTTGACCATATGCAAAAATGTAGACATTGTAACCATCCATTACAGATCGGATCAATGGTTGTGTATCCATGCAAATATCCTCTGCCATTTCATGGACAAACACAAGTTAGTAATTGTATACAAATTATATCAGAAGACGAGGTCAAAAGACTCTTTAAGTAGTACCTTGTGTAGCAGATGGCCCAAAAACCTTACGGCAATTGGATATCCTCTTTACATCTTTGCCTATTTTGGATTACAGATCGGATCAATGGCTATGTATCCATGTAAATTTCCTCTGCCATTTCATGGACAATAACAAGTTAGTAATTGTATGCAAATTATGTTAGAAGACCAGATCAAAAGACTCTTTAATCAGTACCTTGTGTTGCAGATGGTACTGAAAACCTTATTAAAATTGAATATCTTCTGTACATCTTTGCCCATTTTGGATGTATTGACAAGGAGGGACCCATCTTCCCCAATAAATCCCCACTGCACTGAGCATCAGATTGACCTCCAAAATGGGGTTTGATTCTGCAGTATACACTTATGCTCCCTAAGCCCCAAGAAAACAGTAAATATGATACCTTTGGTAGGGCTATTATAAAGGATCTCGTTTTCTTGCAGAACTCTGTGATACCCACTAGCAGCATTAGAAATTCTTGTGACCTGGTTATCTGTTAAAATAATGTTTAGAAAGAAAGAAGTCAGTGTCATTCCTTATAATAGATTGCTCAGTTAGCAATGCACAACAAAACAAATGTAAAGCTTATCAAGTTCGAACATTAAAGAAAATAATAATCCCCTATTAAATGTCGAGGTGTGGAAGTGTCTGGTTTTAACTTACGAAGCAATTCTAAATCCCTTCGCCACTCTGGCTGTAACACTTGTACATCTTCCCGTGCTCTAAGTATGTCTCTTATGTCCTGAAAATCATATCCATTGTTTAATAAAATGAGCATTGTGAAGTTTCTAAAAGATGGTAATCAATAATGAGACAGTCGTGGATCACAAAATGATAAACGAGTTTGCTTTAGTACAGCAAAAGCAGTATTCGAGTGATTTAGTTTCATTATTTCAAACAGAATCAGAAAAAATTGTGATCTGACTGCATATTTAGGAAAACCGGTGCTCCCTGATTGCATACTCTGTGACTGCACATGTAAGATACAAGTCTTTAACATGTTTCCTACTCGCCTACTCTAGGGCAGCAGGGAGATGTTGGGATGAGGTTCACATGGGATACTAGTAATCAGGCTTGAAGCTACGCTGGTTATCTCATCATCATGGAAACAAACGCAATGCAAACATGGTAGGATAGTCTTCCTAGATTGGCAAAAAAATGTTCTACAAATCAGGATAGTCTTCCTAGATTGGCAAAAAAATGTTCTACAAATCACATATGCATTTCTTCATCAAACAATAGTCCTCATTATACTGAATCAAATGGAGACTGAATTTATTTAGTGCTGTGGTACATTTTGTTTACATTTTTTATTTCCCTGCACAGCATCAACATTTTATTATGTTTAGTGAAAAGTTAAAATATTACTAACCTTAACTTCTTTTCTTTGATGTTCCTGACTGATATGCAAAGGTTTTAGATCCTGACTTTGAAAGTCACCATTTTTCTTGTCTGGGGAATCCGAAAGGAAATAATTGTCTTGATCCTGACTTTTCTGAATCTTCAGAGCAAATGAGAGTTAACATAAGACGAAAATTGCTGATGGAATCTCTATAGCATGTATTTATGGTTGATACTTTTTTACTTCAAGCAATGTGTTAAGTCATTTCCCTATCATTTCCCTATGAGGGAGCTAGATAATAGATATTACTCATGAAACCTATGGATATAGTGCAATCAGATAATTTGTATTTCATTTTGCATCGAGGGCAATTGATGCTCACCACGGAAAATTTATCTTGTCTATTCTCCGCAAAAATTGCAATGATAAGATTCATGAATGCTTGCATCGAACCCTGCTGCACAGCAACAAAGAGTTAAAAGCATGAACTCTTGAAGACCTAGTGTTCAATATGCTTAGAGAAAATTTTCATATCTAATATGTATGACTGAACAAAACTAGGGTTCTGAAGCGAATTTTGCATTTAGAATGTTTTGTGCTTAATCGAGTAGGATTAGTGCAAAAGCATAGGTATGATATTTGCATACCGGTGCAGCAGTTTGTATGGCTTCAACAAGGTTCCGATCAACATTTTCCTTTTCATTTGTTATTTCTAAAGCAAACCGCTTTAATGAAGCTCCCATTACGTCTGTCAACCATAGCATGTGGTTAGGGATGTTAAAGCAAATAATTTTTAATTTTCAAGCATGAATAGTTTCTAGAACTTGAGCATGATGAAATCAACTCAATAACCACACATTAATTGAACCTTTAGATTGAAAGATGTCATCGAGTCATTTTTCTCCCCCATCCATGTTTCTAATTGATGGGTTTGGCTGAATTTCAGGGTCCCTTACAGTCACACAAGGAGTTGAGTGTTGAAGGAAATTTCCTGTGTTTCGTAGAACCATGGGGGACCTCAAACGGCCTGCATATTTCCAAGAGCCATTTCCTCCACACTGTTTCTATTCATAATAAGCCTTCAGCGCCAATATAGAGTCAACAATCTTTGTTGTAGAACCCGACTGCAAGCTTTCCTCAAGGCAGAACAAAAACTTGTTAAATATTTAAAATCAAAGATTCAAATGCAGACATCCATACAAATATCAACATGATTAGCATGCTCACCTGCTCTTAATGAGAAGCTTCAAAAGTAGGCAACTTCATCTCTTCAGCAGATACAAGAAAAGTCCTACATTCTCAAAATATTGAGAGGCATATAATGGTTACAAGTACAAGTTACAGCTTTAGTGATCAATGATGATAAATGTTATATTACGAATTTCAAAAGCTTGAAACTTCAAGATTGATGAATCATGAGACTCAATATGTTGTATGTTACTAACTTGTGGACGTAGTTGATGAAGATTATAACTTCTAGATGATTGATGTATCTGGTTCAATCCATGTATTTATGCTTTTTATATCTAATTCAGCATTCTACATGCTTTTGTTGACATATACACATCAAAATATATAAAAATTCGCTCTTGATTCTCTCCTGAACAAGGAGCTTCTGAAAATGTCACTCCCCACTTCCATTCTCGCTCCCAAGCAATCTTGGACTAGTACAATAGTAACCTCAAATTGCTTCAATGATGATACTTCCAAGAGTGTGGATGATGTTCGCAAGAATCTTTGATGTTCCTTGATTGATGACTTCTATAGAGATGTCATCCAAAAATAAGTGGATGTTCAAAGAGCTTCCAAGAAGAGAGAGATTGGTAAGATGAGGATCTTCTTCAAAATGATGATAAGTAACCAAGAGCCTTCACTGATAGAGAGAGATATGGATAGTTGATGTAGTAGTCCTTCAAGAATGATGGTCCCTAGGTCCTTTCCCTTCATTATTCCCTATGCAAATGATGTCCTCCAAAGTAGCTTTGTAGAAATGTCTTCCATTTATGCCAACAAGAGTGATCTTCAAGCTGCCTTCTCCTCACCTTAGCTCTAATACCATGTTGAGAAATCTATAAGACAACATTTAGAGTTGATTTCTCTTGATAATTACTTGTGAATATGTGTTAGCTTCATTTTATTTTTATTATGTTCTTTTCATCAAACAATTACCAAAACTATAAACCATGAAGATCATAAAAAGACAATGAACACAAGCAGGCTCCAAGCTAAGGCAAAACCCCACAAAGGGGAAACCCAATGAATCTTCTCTTCTTATAGAATTAGATCAAAGTGAGAAATCCAAGACCCAAATTCCAAGACCAATACCTCCCACAAGACCCAAGCCAACACTCCTTCACCAAGTCAAAAATAGTCAAACCTCTTTAAATCTTGGTCAAACTTAGATTTTACGACCTGTAGCACTTCTAAAATATTTTGGCCCCTACAACAGACTTGTACCTTCACACGTATGGATGATGTTCCCAAGAATCTTTGATGTTCCTTGATTGATGACTTCTATAGATATGTCATCCAACAATAAGGGATGATCAAAGAGCTTCCAAGAAGAGAGAGATTGGTAAGATGATGATCTTCTTCAAAATGATGATAAGTAACCAAGAACCTTCAATGATAGAGAGAGATATGGATAGTTGATGTAGTAGTCCTTCAAGAATGATGGTCCTTGGGTCTTCTTTCCTTTCATTGTTCCCTATGCAAATGATGTCCTCCAAGTAGCTTTGTAGAAATGTCTTCCATTTATGCCAATAAGAGTGATCTTCAAGCTTCCTTCTCCTCACCTTAGCTCTGATACCATGTCGAAAAATCTATAAGACAACAATTAGAGTTGATTTCTCTTTACTTGATAATTGCTTGTGAATATGTGTTAGCTTCTTATTATTTTTATTAAGTTCTTTTCATCAAATAATTACCAAAACCATAAACCATGAAGATCATAAAAAGACAATGAACACAAGTAGGCTCCAAGCTAAGGGAAAAACCCAATGAATCTTCTCTTCTTGTAGAATTAGATCAAAGTTAGAAGTCCAAGACCCAAGCCAGCCCTCCTTCACCAGTCAACAATAGTCAAACCTCTTCAAATCTTGGTCAAACTTAGATTTTAGGACTTGCAGTACTTCTAAAATATTTCGACCCCTACAAAAGACTTGTACCTTCACACATGTCATAGAAACTAGGGCAAAAACTTCGCACATGAGAGAATTTCCTCTTCTTTGACCTTTGCTCTCTCTCCTTTGACTTTCGTTGTTCTTCTAGTCTTTCATTGATTTTCTCTCTTCTTGGCACAAAAATCGAAATTGACGATGATCATCCAAATGAGGACGAGTTGCACTATATTTATAAAAATCCAGGAGGTTGAATGGGTCCCTTCCAAGGCCGACTTGTCCAGCTAGGGACGACTTGGTCATGTGGGGACAAAAATGACTATTTTGACACAAATAAAATTCCTTTTCTTACTTCTTTCAAAATTGCAAATGGGACTTGACTCTAGTACAATAGTTTAACTCATGACAAATATTCTTTTCACTCAATAAACCCTAGAAGGGTGAAGAACATGCTTCATTAAAATAATCATTTGACTTGAGGATGAAACCCATGCTTGAAAAGTAAGAATTTATTTTTCTTCTTTTTGTTTTTACATCAAACATAATTATGAAGACCGAACCTAGTTACATTTTCCAACATTGTAGGCACCCAAATTTGTCGTCAATCCCTTGACTAATACAATCTCTCTTTGTCCTTTTGAGAGATGACCTCCACTAATCATGTTGCCATTGTTATTTTTTTCTATTATTTCTTCAACTAGCCTCTCAAATTCTTGCAGGGCCTCGACCACACCTCTACCTTGTTACCCAAGTCTGCAACTATTGTTACCTGCAACTTTTTGGTGGTTGCATGCAGATCCTAGATTAGTTGTTACAGCACACATTTCCTTTACAGTCCTATAGTAGTGGTCCCCTACCCTACTCATATTAGTCCTGCAACTGGCTAGGCAGTTGTCTCACATGGTGCCAGTGCTCCTGGAGCTTACTATCAACTATTGTTGTTGATTCCACCCACAACTTTGATTAATTGCTTAACCTCGACACTACTTCCTATTGGCCTATCCTCAATTTAGCCTATGCTACCAACGATTGTTCTCCTTTACAAGGGTTTGTTTTGATTGTCACTAACCAGACCTCAAGCAACAACTCCAATTCTACTCTTGGTTGCTTGTTTTCTGCCCACATGTGCATCCATGGCAATCTCCTCTATCACTGCCTTATGTCGTCAATTGACCACTCTGCCTCACATCCCAAGGCCTATCACCCGTCTCTATCGTGTTCTTTCCCGATTGTTGGTGCTCCACACCCTCAACACTTCTTCCATTTGGAAACTACACACTCCCACAGCATGAGCTTCTTTTGTCCCTAGGTACAAAGTGACCTCACCTTGTCTGTAATCCGTGCATGATTCTGCTATAATGGTTGCGCCTCAACCTTTTACTTATATGCCTGTGCCCTACTGTTGGTCGACCTTCGGTCTATGCTTGCAAACTACTCCCTTGTTATGGACAACTAGGTGGGTTGGCTGGCAGTTGGCTTGTCAGCCACTTAAAATGGTGATCCACTAAATTGGCAAACCCTATTCAGTTGTCATATGTCATACAACCTCTACAAGACCTTGTTGGCCTGAAAAAGTTTTAGGACTCATATGATCAAAGTCAAGCATGGCTCCAATGTCCCTATACAAAGCTAGCTTCCTACATGATTCAAAGATCAATTCTCAGAGTTTCAAACTTTGATACCATGTTAAATTTCTCGTGGACCTAGCACCCATCACTTTATTAACCTAGTAGATTACAGATCTACTAAATAAATGCACAACTAGATTCTTTACACAATTGAAAGAAGCAAAATTACACCAATCTCAATCACATATGACATGCCCAACAAAATCGGTTCTTCATTAATAACTCAATCAAAATCTACTTGAGTTGCCATGTTGGGATAATGGCCAAACTAAAGCAAACAAAATTACATCATAACCTGGATCTGTCCTCAATCTCCTTCACTAATCTCAATCTTTCATGTTGCACTTTTACACTTTCCTAGAACCCAACACAGTAAAATGGAAGTCCTCCACTTACCACTGAACGTCTCTCTCAATGTCTTGTACTATTGTATGGTGTCTTTCTCCTCTACTTTGTCTTGCTTTTATAACATTGAGTTAAATCCCTAACCCTAATCTCTAAAGTGATTGAAGATTGACATTATATCTCACCTCACTTAAGATCAATGAATGGATTAATGGCTCAATAGCCACCATAATTAATTATGTGTTTTTCCTAAATTAGATTTAGGATAAGCTACATAAACAACTTGCTCACACTTGAGCAAGTAGCTCAAGTGTCATAAGGAGACTTTGGGCGACTTTTGTACGCGTATAAAAACTTAGGCCTATGCAAAAGTACCTACCCAAGTTACAAACATCAACACCATTAAGACTCTAGGAATGGCAATTGTATAGTTCTATTTTGAGATGTTGTTGGGGGGAGGGTATTGATGCTAGTCGATTTATAAAGGTATCACACCAACCATTGCCAAGAACTATCTTTGGTGGATTTGTTGTTTACAATTGTTGGTAATGAAACAACATTCTAGCCAAACTCTAATTATGTGCATTTCCAAAGTTAGATTTAGGCTAAGTTACATAAACAACTTGCTCACACTTGAGCAAGTAGCTCAAGTGTCCTAAGGAAACTTCGGGCGACTATTGCACACCTATATACACTTCTTCCTGTCCAAAAGTACCTACCCAAGTTACAAACATCAACACCAATGAAACTCAATAAGAACGACAACTTGTATGGGAGGAAGGTATTGACATTGGTTGGTTTATAAGGGTATAGCACCCATCATTGCCAAGAACGATCTTCGGTGGATTTGCTATTTACAATTGTTGGTTATGAAGCAACATTCCAGCCAGACTCTAATATCTATCCACCAAACAAAATGTCCACCGTATCTTAATTTTACATGCATGGGAACGATTCCTTCATAAATTAGATATCGCATGGTTATGTTTTAAGTGATATTGTTAATATGAGTCTACATCATGGCATTCGTTGTAGAATCATTCAGTTGATTCTAATTTTTTGGATTCAAGCAGACATATGAACCAATTCAACTTCTAAAAATGCAAGACTATTGACCAAACCTATAGGGAATGGAAGGTCGCAGAACTACACCAATTGGAGACATAGATCCAATATTAAGGGCAAATCACATATATAGCACAATTAAATAATTCCAATAAATGTTCTTGGTCCAAAATTCTGAAATAAATGTTAAAGATATAGTTACCATTATGATAAATGTAGTTGTATAGTTTTGGAGCGCTAAAATTCTTGAATTCAACTTCTAAAAATGCAAGACTATTGACCAAACCTATAGGGAATGGAAGGTCGCAGAACTACACCAATTGGAGACATAGATCCAATATTAAGGGCAAATCACATATATAGCACAATTAAATAATTCCAATAAATGTTCTTGGTCCAAAATTCTGAAATAAATGTTAAAGATATAGTTACCATTATGATAAATGTAGTTGTATAGTTTTGGAGCACTAAAATTCTTGCCTGCCGTTTTGTACATCAATGGCATTTGACATCTCACCTTGTCAACTCCTTTTTACTCCATTGTAAAATTGGTAAAAACTGCATTTATATTCAACTTTAAATTTTCATGTGGAAGTTGTATGGGGGTTAAAGATGGAAATGGACCTTTTGTTCATGTTTTTAATAGATAATAATCAAAGTGATTGAAGCTAAACGTAATGTAATGATGTTTCTGTTGTCTCAAAAGACAATTTTTGTGACAGCAACAATGGAAGTAAAGACATTGTTGAATTTGAAGAAGACACAAATGAACACGACAACCAAGACTGTCCCAAAGATAATTTCCACAAATCTCCAACAAGGGCAGCAGCCCCATAATCCTTTTGAAGAATGTGGTTATAATGTAGATGAGGGCTGATCAAAAGGATATTTTGGATCAGAACATGATGGAACAACTTTGTGAAAATGAAGATAACAAGGGTCTTGATGGAGATGAAACATCCTTAGAGCAAGATGTCTTGACTCCCATGAAGACAATGTTATTGGATCCACTAATGTTGCATGTGTTGTCTCGAAAGAAGAAATTTCTGGCAGAAATAATGGAGATAAAGACATTGTTGAACTTGAAGAAGATACAAATTAACACCACCACAAAGACTGTGGAAGAGATAATTTCCGCAAATCTACAGTAAGGGCAGTCCCAATATCCTTTTGAACACTGGTTATAATGTAGATAGGCTGATCAAACGGGGATTTTGGATCAGAACAAAGGCTAAATCACATCTATAGCACATTTAAATAATTCCAAAAAAGAAGTTCTTGGTCCAAATTCTAAAATAGGCATTAAAGATATAGCTGCCATTGTGATAAATGTTGTTGTATAGCTTTGGAGCGCTGAAAGTCTTGCCTACTTTATTGTATTTCAACTGCATTTGACATCTCACATTGACAACTCCTTTTAACTCCATTGTAAAAAGGGTACAAATTGCATTTATGTTCAAATTTATATTTTTATGTGCAAGTTTTATGGGGGTTAAAAATGGAAATGGACCTTTTGTTCATGTTTTTCATAGATAACCATCAATGTAATCTAAACAAAGGTCCATCTAACTTCCTTGAAAGAAAGGACACTTTGGATAAAAGAGAAAGATTGTGGTTTCTTCCAAAATGTAATCATGACATTGTTCTTTCAAAAGAAAAAAATTGTGATAGCAATAATGGAGATAAAGATATTGTTGAATTTGAAGAAGACACGAATGAACACCACCAAAAACAGAGTGTGCCAGAGATAACTGCCACAACTCTGCAGTAAGGGCAGCCGCATAATCCTTTTGAAGACTGTGGTGATAATGTAAGATGGAAATGATCAAAAGGGGATTTTGGATCAGAACATTATGGAACGACTTGGTGAAAATGAACATAACAAGAGTCTTGATGGAGATGAAACATCTTTAGAGCAAGATGTCTTGGCTCCCCATTAAGACAATGTTGTTGGACCCATTAATGATGTCTCTGTTGTCTCAAAAGAAAAATTTATGGCAGCAATAATGGAGATAAAGACATTGTTGAACTTGAAGAAGACACTTATGAACACCACCACAAAGACAGTGTAGAAGATATAATTGCCACAAATCTGCAGCAAGGGCAGCCTATAATCCTTTTGAAGACTCTGGTTATAATGTAGATGACGCTGATCAAAAAGAGGATATTGGATCAAAACATTATGGAAAAACTTTGCGAAAAAGATGATGACAAGGGTCTTCATAGAGATGAAACATCCTTAAAGCAAGATGTCTTGGCTCCCCATGAAGACAATGTTGTTGGATCCACTAAAGGTACTACTGACCCGGAAGAGAACAATTTTGATGACCATATGTGCCCTTATCTATTTGTGCACCTAAAACAGAATGGGGAAAAGCCATATATAATATGTTTCGGTGGGACACCAGTTTTTTATGACTAGTATCACAATGAGGGGCCGTTTCTTGACAAACTTCATGTGAGAGACTACAGCCCTGGTCCCCTAGAAGATGAATATAAGAGAACTGCTGGCAGCTTGGAATTATATTTGAAGACAGATTTTGAGGACAGACATTCACAAACACATTTTGGTGGCAGTTATGGGATGATTAGGGGCACCTATAGCCTCGTATAAACTAATGATGGATTTTCTACTCCAGGGGCAGATTTACGCACACAAACTGACCAAAACAGCTCAAATTGCCCTAGAGATTAAGCTATTGATGCCAAACATATACATGAAGATCTTTTAGAAGTGAAATAGCAGCAACCTTAACTTGCTGAAAATTGCCTACGAGCAGTCAATATTTTGAGAAACCATTTGGAAAACCCTTGGTGATGGAAGCACATATTAGCAGTGACAGTTGTAACAAGATGTGCATCTCAAATCTTAGGGAAGAAGGTCAGTTTTATGACAAACACAATGACGAAAACCTTAACCTCAAAGCTGGTCACACAAGGACATATTTATTGCATGCAGATTTTGTTCTTGGATGATGAGATTCTAAGGTTCTCAAGCACCTCCAAGAATGACACTTCTCTCCAAGTTGAAGCTAGATGTTACACATCAATGTCTAGGGGAACTATAGGAGTCCTCAAAATACCTTTTTGGAATAATTAAAAAAAAAGGAATAGATGATGCAGCATAGAAGCTTGCCATCAACAGGTCAAGAAAGAAGTTAAAATCGGTCATTAAAGAGCTAACCTTGAGTATGTCAGCTTCCCATCTCTGTTGTACTAAATTGCCATATCATCAACTCACTTCAAGAGTCATCAGGTTACATAACATACTCCATTTGCAGATCAACAATATGCTTTCAATTCTAGATGGAGCAAACTGCAAAATATTGGCAATGTCGATCTTTGCATTGATAGATTTGGTTACTTGGGTTACAATGTAGTCTGGGCAATGGTACATTCTATACATGCTTTATTGTGAAACATTGTTGTCATCTCCTACAAATTATATCCAACTAACCAGTGTCCTAGTAAGACACAATAAGAATGGAGACTTGTTTGGTTGTGATTTTACATGTTGTAGGGAGGAAGGCATTGATGATGGTTTGTTTATAAGGGAATGACATCAATCATTGACAAGGATAAACATCATTAGTTTTGTTGGCAAAGAAGCAACATTCCAGGCAAGCTCTAATTCTGTCCACCAAACAGAATGTCTACCATACCTTAATCTTACATGCCTGGGCACGCTTCATAAATAGCCTGATTGTCGTATCTCAGTCTACGGCGTGACCTTTGTTGGAGAATCATTCAGTTGATGATAAAATTGTAGGGTTCAAGCAAGCAAATAAAGCACTTCTACTAAAAATGCAGGACTATTGACCAGACCTGCATGAAATGGAAGGTCACATAAATGCGCAAATTGGAGACATAGATCCAATACTAAGGGAAAATCACATATACAGCACCTTAAAATAATTTCAAAATAGAATTTCTTGGTCCAGACTCTGAAATAGACACTACAGGTATAGTTGCCATTGTGATAGATGTTGCTGTATAGTTTTGGAGAACTGAAACTCTTGCCTGCCCTTTCTTAAATGAGTTGCTAAACAACACTATATATATATATTTACGGGATGAAGAGGTTACATTGAAATCATGTCCTAAGGCAGTGAATGCTCATCCAGTACCCAACATTGTCATTAACCTTAAAATGAAATCTACAACTGATCTACTACTATTAAATTGTGTGGATTCTGCAACAAAGTAGTTTCTTTACTACTATGAGTCTATGACCTTAAGCTGCTGAAGTCAAGAGCAAACAACAATGGTTGACAATGCTGGTTTATTTTTTTGCTATGTTTGGTAAGGTCTCTTGAAGGAGGTTGTTGGGTTGAGAAACAGTCTGAAACAAGGTGAAGACAAAAAAAAGTGCAAACTGACCTCAAATAGATGTTGTAGAACAGAGTGCCAAATGCACCTTGTGATGAAGAGAATAGATATTAAGATTGACCTATATAGTCGACTTCATCTACAAATCGCATTAATATCTTTGCACAAGCCGGCCTTAAAATGCATGATTGAAGTGCGAGTAGATCTTTGGCAGCCCTATATGACCTACGGGCCAACTCCAATATGATTAAATTTTGGTTAGATATGAGAGAATTGGAGAGCTTATTCTATCCCCAAATATTAGGCCAGCCTACATGTCTGCACGCAAAGAAGATTAGAAAACTACTTGTACACTTTGGATGATGTTTGAAGAATCCAGTTGTTCATTTGTGGAGGACAAAAATGTCCACATTGGAGTTTAGACATGGCTTTTTGAAACCCCTATATGTGTGCTTTAAGGTCATGAGAAGTTGATTGTTTGACAACTGGGGTTTGTGTGTCCACATTGGAAACCCCCTACCCCTTTGTTGTTAGAATTCCATGCACCATATGATGGATAAAGTTGTCATTGATGCCAATAAAGTGGCATCCTAAGTGCACTGTTGAAGCATGCCCTAGATGAAACCCTAGGTGTCGATTGCAAACCTTAGGTGCCAAGGAGGAAACCCTAGCATCGTTGAAGATGACAACTCTGCGTACCAAATGCATTAATGAAGCCATATGACGAAACCCTAGCCTTATTGGCCAACCCTAGATATATTTGCTAAATGCTAATAGTGCATGAAACTCTTGTTGAAGAAGATGAAACCGTAACCCTTGTTGAAGATGCTGAAACCCTAAACTACATGCCTTAGAAATGCTAGCCCTAAATTAATGTAAACCCTAGTTGTTTATACCCTAGCTTGCAAAACCCTAACCCTAAATTGTTTGAAGCTCTAAGTCATAATGTTAAACCCTAGTTGTTAATACACATGACAAACCTTTGATGCATACCCAAGTTGAGGCATAACCTAGTTGAAGTATACCCTAACATGAATAAAGTCTTTGATGTATGGACGATGACTTAAGTGCATTTTTGTCCTAGATGAAAAATCATAAAGCCTTAAAGTGTTTGGAAATCCTAAGCCCCTAAGATATCCTATGGTGGCAAGGCGCAATAATGAATGAAGAATAAAGCATGATAAGTGCATGCAAATCCTAATGAACAAAGATGCTTTAAGCCCTAATTAAAGATACCTTAAGCTCTCACCACTTGTAGCAACCTTATGATATATGCACAGGTCAGTTTCTCAAATAAAATAAAAAACATAGTCGTCTAATACACAAGTCAACCTACAGAGGTTCAAGTCAACCCTCCGTCCCAAGGGACATGACTATTCAAACAAAATCAAATTAGTATAAATATATGTTTAAACTCTAATTGGTGTAGTGTGATTCGAAGGGCATACACAAAAAGGAACTAAAAGCAGACTCAGACCTATAGCATCGCATAGCAAACACATAGATAAAAAGAAAGTGAAGAGCAGAGCATGTCCAAACTCCAAAGTGCATCATTGCATTAAATACATCATCTGAGGCAGCCACAACTCAACAAAGACAAGGCCGAGTAAGTTTGACGATAATTTGTGGATATTTTTTGTGACTTTGGCAAGTCTAAGTAGGAGCAGAGGCAGGCCGCATGAGTTAAAGGTAATTCTGGGCTATTTGTACATGGTTTGACAATCGTTTAGAGGCCGAAGTTTGTTGGGCTAATTGCAAAAGGCCTAAGCCTTGTTCAATGCCATAGAAGGGTGTCATGAGGCCCATTTCAGGGCTAGAAATTAGCTTAGGCACCAACGTGTGGGAGCATGAGATTAAGAAGGGAAGATCATGGACATCTAATGGACAATTGAAGTAGAATTGGAGGGTTGAACAAGTCTGTTGGGTGCCCTAACCAGTGGAATAATCACACCTGTAACCTATGGAGACAGCTGACTCAGACTTGTGCACATTCATCAAAAGACAGGCAGCTCGGATCTGAGGAAACACTTCAAACCTGTGGCCATTCATCAAAAGACAAGCAAATCAAACCTGTGATGAAATTTCTTGGATCTGTGGTGCCACGTTTGAAAACAAATTTGGATCTATAGTGACACCTTCTTGAAGTCACAACATTGAGATTCTCTTTACAGATCTTCTTTGCAGACAGTGTTATTAGAAATTAAATTTGATTCAAATCTTTGTTATTAGTCTACAACAAAGTCTTTCTTCAAGGAACAGTATTAAGTGCGGACCTTGGATGATGGAACAGTGTCATAAACACTAGTAAGACATCTTGAAGCATTGTTGAAGCCTTGTAGAACCAAGCATAGTTTGAAGCTTGTTGAGACTTATTGAAAACCTGGGATTGTATCTAAAACCCGTGTTGGAGCAACCTTAGGAGACTTGTTGAAGGATCATTACAAGGCATCCTTGAACTCATTTTGGAGACACCATTATCGAGGATTTATTGAAGCAAGCAACTAGACCTCTGAAAGTTTCTTCAACAGCTTTGAAATCTATTTTTGGAGCTTTGGAACCTTGGAGATCTTGGAGAGTATTTTGAAGAAGTTTAGTGAAGACATCCTAAAGGATTGTTGGAGCACACCTTGGAGAGCCATATAGAAGCTTTTATTGCCTATTGGAGACACATGTAGAAGCAAGTCCTTGAAGGCATTCTTGGAGATCGTGAAGCATAATTGAAAGCCCTAATGGATTAACTTTGGAGAAGATTGATTGGGTATCATGAAGAGTATTCGTGACACTTACTAAAGTTATCATTGATGAACAAAAGTGTTTTGAAGATTAATTGATGGAATTGTTGAAGACATTGTCAGGGCTTGCTGCAGAAGATATTGGGAGCCTTGACAAAAGCCATTGAACCTATCTTGAAGAATTGAAGCAAAGGGTTGGAGAACTAGAGAATTGGAGTCCTCACGAAGACCATGTTGGAGCCTAAGCCAGAATAAAGGGTTGGATCCCTAGAGGATTGGAGTCCTCAAGTTGACCAAGTTGGTGCTCGGTGAAGTATAGGTTGAAGCCTGGTTGAATTGAAGATTGAAGTCTTCATCTAGGATTGGAGCCCTAAAGTGTGATTGTACTAATCAAAACTTGAATTATTGTAAAAAAGGATTGGAGTCCTCGGTATTATGATTAATAAAAATATTTATTTGTTGTTCATTTTGTGTTTTGTTTTTTAAGTGATCTTAACTGGCATAAATTAACAATTGTAAAAGAAATATTGATTCACCCCACCTCTTAATATTTCCAACACCCTACGTCTGGTCTATGCCTTAACTAGGAACATAAACACACTAGCAGTGCCTAACTTCAAAAAGACTTGCATAGCAGAAATATAACAACAATGAGATCAATTTAATACAAAAGAACTTATGGACCAAAACTTGTTCCTTTTTAGTCCATCAATAAGAAAACCTTAAGGTTTTCGTACTGGGATCATGGCCCTTTAGAATCCCCAATACAATGCCAAAATATAGTTCAATCCTTTGACCAATAACCTAGCGTTGATTCCTAAGTTGCAGGAAGCGTTGGAGAAGGGTCCGTTTCTAGCCGGAAATGAAACGCAAACGAGGAAACTCGTACCGTACAGCGTGGAAACGCGTTTCCGGTCGTACTGGCCCATTTCTCGAGGAGGAAACATGGCCAGTACAGTCGGAAACGCGTTTCCAGGCCATACGGTGGAGTTTCCTCTTCTAACTTGACTTTTTCTTGTATTTTTCTTTTACATTTTCGCTTCTAATTTTTTATTGGGCGACTAAAATATCTTCTGGATGCTTCTAGATGCCTCTGAGTGGGGCAGCCTTATGTTCAAGCCCATGGCCCTAGTGTTGATATGTAGTTCATAGTAATGTTAAATTCTATAAGTAATAAAGGAGAATGTCACTTTTACTAAAATTTCTAACATTACCATGAAATGACTCAGGATGTTTGACTGGTTTCACCCTCATTGGATTTCATATGGAGAAAGTAGAATTTTAGATCTAACTCAAAATGCAACAGACTTGTCTGTTTTTCAGGATTTCTAGATTGGGGGGATTACAATGTTTCCATTGGATTTTGTCATGTACTAGGGTATGAAACTTGTATTTAATCAAGAGAACCAAGCCCTCTATGCAAGGGAGACTCCCAGTGATCAAGAGCACGTAGGGTACTAGGGTATGGAACTTGTATTTAATCAAGAGCACTGAGGTCGTTCGACTATGTAGGAGGAGACTTGCAATCAAGCATGAGACAAGAAGTTAGAAATTTCTCGTGGCTGATTTTTGATATTGCTATTTTCATTATGTGATCATTCATGAGTAAATGTGATGTAAATTTAGAGACTTATAGTTTATGCATTGACAATTGACAATTTAATCATAATGTAATAAATTAGAATGTATCATATATGCTTTATGATTTCACATATTTCTTAAATGTCCTAATATACATATATATATATATTGTGTTTCCCCATTTCCAAAATTTGGGGAGGTCACGTTTCGTACCCGTGCCCGTTTCGAAAACTCGTACCCGTTTCCTCGTTTCGTGTAACTTAGGTTGATTCCAAGTCCCTTAGCCTCTCACCTACCCAAACAAAAAAATATTAAGACAATCCTTTGCTTAATAAATCAGTTTGCTTACCTGTTGTCCTTTGCGGTGATCTTCTTTACCTTGTTGTTAGTTTTCTTTGCTTGCAACAACCACCAACAATCTTCTTTTAGCACTAGGTCTTCTCCTTAGACCTTTGCCTCCATCAACACATGCAATTAGCACCTCTTTCCCTTGTTGTAGCACACTTAGACCTTTAAGCCTACTCTCCTGGGCAACTAATAGCCTTCAAACCTCCTTTATCTTGTTGTTGCAAACCTTAACAACCCTCAACCTACTCTGTTTGCACTCAGCCAGCCTAAAACGGGCTTGCGGCCCTTCTTTTGCTATTTGTGGCCCTCCTACAACTAGGCTGCTCCAAATAGATGCCTTGATACTCCTTTCAACCAAGAAAACATGGCTTTATTTACTTGCTAGCTGCAACTCCTTATTGCTCTTCCACACACAAGTGAAGTCACTTCTGTGTCCCTAACCGTCGGACGGAATGGATTTTTTTGTCCCTAACGGTCCAGATATT